>WURV02188857.1:0-25539 GCA_011762755.2 Epimenia babai | reverse complement strand
CGCAAGACGACCTCTTGCATAACGATCGCCAAGGAATAGACGTCCCCTTTGTCTGTGCCTTTCTGCATGAGAACTGGGTCGCGCAGCAATTCAGGAGCGCTCCACAATAGGTCTACAAACAAGATAAAAATGCGGCTATCGCAAAAGATGAGTCTGTGACGCAAGACAAAGGCCAGGGTATTACAAAAGATGAGTCTGTGGCCCGCACTAATCAATAAAATCCGCGCTAATATAGGAATTGTTTATAAGTCAATTCTATGTGACTTAGACTGAAACTGCACAGGGATTTCAAAACGTAACATAGAAACAGAGGAAAATCTTCGCTTTTTGTGGCTCAAAACCACGATTTCCATGTGTCTGGTCTCTCTAAGCTGCTGAACATATTAATCTTCAAACAAAATGAAGAAGCCCACACAGAGATGTATATTGCCGTTCCACTTTAACCTATTGACATTCAGAGGTCTCCGGGACTTGTAAACGTCTCACTATGGACGTTTTTTTTTTACATGTGGACCAGATAACTTTACATAGAGATCTACCTATACACATACACGTCTTTCTTTCAGTTAGTATCCGAAAATGGTCAAGGCATAGAGTGTTAGCGTTACTTAGTTATTGGTAGCATATGTCAATCACAGCTTCAATATTTCCTAATTACACAGTCATAAAATTTACTTAAACGCACGCCACAATAAATCTTCTTCCATCGTTTTAGCGTAACAATCTTGCTAATTTTAAACGGGGAATATTTCGCACAAAAGCAGCCCATCGAACAGCGTTATAACCAACTCTCGACAAAATTGTCACCAAATGTACATATTGACTAGTTTTATAGTATTTAATGTTGTATTAGGCAGTATGGAGTTTGAATGCGCTCAAGACGTGTGTTGTGATTGAAAAGAATTCCCAGGAAACGTCACAGTGGCGCCGTAATTAACTAAATAGTTGTCGTGGCAACGACAAAGCTCAGTATGTTCTACTTTTCCACCAGCTAATTATTTTGTAAAGTACCATCAATGAGCACGCTATCGTGCTTGATATTTAAAATGCGAAAAGCACGCATCCATCGCCGCACACCTGGGGGCTGTTCCTTGATTTCTTCTCGCATTCTCTCGTACACCCCGAGAATGCCGTAGTCCGTCATCTTGAGCACCCATCGGCTGTCGATAACGCAATTACGGGACTTTAAGCGTCCATGATGCCTCAAGGTTGACGAATGGAGATAACGCAGCCCCTAAAAGCGTTAAGTACAACTGTAGCAGGTTGTTATTTTTTCCAAACGCAGTGGAATACCGTTTTGTTTTTTAGTAGCGAGCGTAAACTCAACAACAGTGAAAATAATGGATCGCAATACAGATTAACGGTAATCAACATCTTGCACCTGCAAGCGCATCGCTTCAAAGGGTATCTTGCTTTAAATAACCAATTAAAAAACTAATAAAACAAACCTAAAATAACAACATATAGGGACTTATAAGAAGGTGACCTGAAATATAAAATTTGGCTCATTTTGTAACATGCCGAGTATGGTCCAGATGACGATTACCTATAAAATCTGACTTTGACCGACTCACCAAGGTATCAAGATGATACAGTTTACCTGTGTGTACCATGCTATATATTGTCACACGGCTAGTTGGTGTGACCGGATAGCAAAATACCGACTTCAAAAGTAGAAGGTGAAAGGTCCGAATCGAGGGCAATGCCGTTTGTGTTTCCTCATGGGGAAGTAATTTATTTTGAAGGCGACTTAGTCTCAAGTACAGTTAAGTCTTTATATTACCTGTAGGGCTATTTGAAGCAAAACTTAAACAACCTTCACTGGATAAATAAAGCTTTAAAGCCTTCCTGGGGCCTGTCACGTTTCCCCTAACAGTTTCCTGTAATAGTTTCCTCTAACAGTTTCCCAATAACTTTTAAAAAGTCTTTTGTAAGACCGCGCCCTATACATAATTTTTGAATCATGGGGAAGCGAGAATCAATACGTCAAAAAAGAAGTTATGAGTGGTGTACTGTGTACTGAGTGGTGTACTGTGGAAGCGCGCACTCGAATGAGATCGGTAAGAAGTGAGAGTTTGAAATCCCAGTCGAGTTTGATGTCTTCGTTACGTATCACGTCCTGAAGACAAGTTAAAATCATGCAGCAATACACATTTTTGTTGAATTATAAATGTTGGTAGTCGAATTAATAGTCACGTGGGAGATCAACAGCAACACGTTTTATAAACATAGATCAACTTGTATTTATCGTAGTATATATTCCTTCAGCTTCCTGCATAGTCATCAGAGGATAAAACTGTGTCTTTGCTGAAGTCTTTCATCTGTCGATAGTCTTTATTTAATGGGTTTCTCTTGGTTCTCTACTTAATTTATTAGTAATATCCATAAACGATACACCGAATATATTTAACGTACCTAAACGACATATACACAGTCCATTATGTACAGAATAGATTACGTAGGCATCGCATCTATATATAGTACATGTGATATGACACATAATACATAAGTACTTATACCAGACTAGTCGGTCTTTTGTGACCCAATAGCAGAGGACAGCCATAAACAAGAAACCCCAAACTAAAGGAATTTCTCGTCCTTTGAAATCACCGTCATACGTCTGTTTTTTAATCGTCAAGGATTATGCGATCGAGATACATAGGTTTCATGCAATCTAGGATTTTATCTATAGAAGTTCACTCTATCTCCCTCCCTTCTCTCTCCGTCCCTCCATCCCTCTCTCCCTCCCTCCATCCCTCTCGCTCCCTCCCCCTCTCTCCCTCCCTACCTCCCTCCGTCCCTACCTCCCTTTCTCTCTTCCACTCTCTCTCCCTTCCTCTCTCTCCCTCTCTAAATAATCTAGATTTTATGTTATCGAAGTTTTTATGTTATCTGGGTTTTATGTCATCGAGTTTTTATCTTATCTAGATTTTACGTTATGTAACTTGATGTTCTCTATCTAGCCTTCATACCAGCGAGGGTTTATGTAATCGAAGTTTTATTGAAGGTTTTCTCATAAATGCTAATTAATATTATCATAACAGTATTTATAAGTCCCCTCAGGTTTTTACTTAAGGCTGTTTTTAGACGTTGTGTAATCATCGGACCTTGGAACTGACGTAGCGCGTTCAATAATGACACTCGACTAATTTATCTTGAGAAGCTTTTTATAAGAGTGAGCAGCAGGTCTTTATCTCTGATCGCTGGAATAGACTATTTGCGCTCGAGTAACAAAGCGAGATAAAAGAGAATGTAATTTAAATTGCTTCATTGGCATTTGGTGTAAAAATCTACATGTGATTAAAATATTTTCGGGGATATTACAATCATAATATCTGGAGAGAAATGCACAAGAAAAACCCATACTAGCTCTCTCATCAGGGGTATAGGTTTTTCCTGTGCATTTCTCTCCAGCTATTTGTAGAACCATATTGGCCATCCTAATTACCATCGCAATCATAATATGTGACACATACCATCATGTATAAATTTTCTCTGTAATAACTGGATTAATTGTATATATTAAGATGACATCGCCATTTTGTATCCCGCTGTGTATTTTACCAGGTTGGAATGATGCTAACTTGAGTAATTGCTCGAGCTCAATCCAAATTTCGATGTTTGAAATAAAAATATGGTTAAAACAAATAAACCCTCGCTAAAGTGGGTAAAGGTTTGAGATCACCTTTCATGCGTTATATTCGAATATATACGGCAAAGCGATATATGTCAAAGAGGGCATCTGCATCTGAGAGCCTTCACTGGCTGATACTTTCTTTTTATAAATGTAGTGGAATACTTTACACTTGATTAATAATAGAACAAGCACTTCTCTGGGATACAAGCTGTATTTCCCAAATGTAGAGCCCATTCGAATTCCATATCGTTTATTGTAAAGTGTCACCTATGATGATGTTCTATTTCATCCCTTAACGATAAAGAGTTGTCCGTGTCCCGTAGAATGCCATCGACCTAATCTTTCGTTTTCTAACGGCTAATACTGCTTATTCAGTCTCGTATGAACGGGAATAGTACAGGAGATCCAGGTTTAACACCGTGTTTATTCCTATTTTAGCCTTGAACAAATTATTTCATCGCGATTTTTCTGGCCTATTCAACCATAGGTATGCATCAGTAACATTTACTCGTAGTGACACAAGTAAATACCGAATTAACCAATTTACAGAATTAATTGAATATTAGTTGTTAAGCTTCTCTGGCAATGGCGCTCTTTTTTCCCATTTTAATACAGCTATTTACGTAACACTGTATGTTTTTAGTATTTCTGGTTAATCATAGTGATACTAAATTTGTAAAGTGTTCTTGATAGCCATCTGTTAAAGGGGCACTATAAATCAATGGAATTTCATTTTATGTCATGTACATTTGAGTATATTAGTGTCTATGGGGTACCTCAAGACTGCCCCGAGTGCAGAAATCAGTGATGACGGCCGGTCTGTTGGCGTCGTTTAAGAATCCGAGGAACGGGTTAATGTTCTCGTGTCTAAGGTCTCTCATCTGCCAAAAACAACCAACAACCAGTCTCAGTCTCAGCTAATATGGATTTATTCGTACCATCGCTAATATTATCTTTTACGTCTTGTATTAATTCACCAGTCTATGACTGTTTCTCACATAAAACACGACCTATATTGGTACGACAATGAAGTTGCTAAATTGGAATGCGCAAATGCTCTCTTACTCTATTAACGTTTCAGCCGACGTGGCTACCGATTCAGCAATTTTATTGCGATGTCTATTTCGAATCATGCAGTTTATACTTAATCTCAACAATGATCTACATCCCAATGATGCTCGACCAAGAACCATGAACAAGGTATTCAATTATTACAGACGGCAGGACCAAGAAATAGTTCGTTTATTTTTTGTTATAATGGCCACAAAATTGATGAAGAAAGAGCTCCATTCTCATCATTTTTATCGTCATTGTCATCATATTAATAATCAATAACACCACAGACTATCATTATCATATCCACCGATAACAAGGACAACAGAACAACAATAACAACGCCGTCGTCATCGCCGTCGCTGCCGTTACCATTATCGTCTGAGAGACATCGTGAATTCTCTAGTGTAAATATTACTACAACATGCATATATCTATCGTGTCAATTCTCAGTTTCTCTGTACCACTAATTGTATTGTTAACTATGAACAGACTGGGGTATCTATGACGCAATCACCACATTATCCGTGTCCAGACACATGATTTCTAACTCGTTGTCTGTCATATTGAACATGAAACATAATGGACAAATCGGGTTTTGACTTAACATCTCGAGTTTTCAAACAAAAGGAACAAAAATGTGTTTACCGTAACATGTTTAGATTACCGCGGTTTGTCGGCGACCCCCTGCGACTCTAATGGCTTACGCGTGTCTCCAATCCCGCCTGGTTCAGCGGGTTGATTAGTGTCCAAACAAATCGAAAAGAGCGATCAAATATAATGTATATTTAGTCGCATCTCTGGGTCTGCCAACCATCGCCTCGCTCGAGCATTACGTTATTATGAAAATGAATAATCTAAAAATACATCAACATCAGATAGTAGGTTAATTATCTAGCAAATTATACGCTAAAGAAAACCCCCGTCGTTCGTTGATAGCTCATATATTGTGTGATATATAGACGGTCATGAATAATGGATATATAGTGGTGTCGTTCCGAGCTCGATCGAAGATTGTTTCATGATAAGCAATGATTGATTATTCTGGTATTGCAATACACTCTTGTGGCCGTTGAAAAAATCCAGCATACTCTGATGGTAATATTTGGTATATTTCTTTAGAGGTCAAATGATTCTAAATTCATTCTGCATTCAATGTTTGCAGCTAATTTGCCTTTGTGCAATCATACTTCGGAAGATCTTAGACAGACGTATTGTTGGTTCGATGGAAAATCGGTTTCCTAGTCAGCGGATTGGGCACACTCGGAACACTATGGGTATGACCGTGAGGACAGAACCTGAAGCGGTGTGACAATCTTTCACTTTCGCTGCAGAGTCATGGCCGAGAGCACAAAACATGAAGGGGCTTACTAACACCTCGTTATGTCTTTGGCCGTCGTGTTCGTTCATCGTATCCCCCACCGATAAATGATTCACAATATCTAGGTCTAACCAAACGGAGAGTAGCCAGCCATTTCCCGGGTAGTTACATCGCGTCCATTGCACCTGCCCGACCTCTTTACAGAGTGTCTCAGGTTACAAGCGAGAAGCCATTTATTGTAAAATTTTCATTTTTAAGTAAGGAGTTACGCACGTAAACTTTATTTGACGTCAGTACATGTACCTTTTTTACATAAATGACATTTACTGTTTTATTTCTCTCATTTCATCAACTGAGCAAATATGTGATTTTCTAAACAGTGTGATTCGCCGTTTTTAGCGATGTTCAAACATCCGAGAGATGCTGATGGCAGCGTATGAGATTATATATATAGAGAAAAACCATTAGCAAGGGAGACTATTAACAAGGGAGACCATTAACAACCCATGGAATATGCCCGATTGCAATCAGAAATCCTTTTATCTTTATAGCTAATAATTAACGAGGACCAGATTTATATGGTGCACGTTGCTCAGACTTGCGACCATTATCGATGGCATCTCCTCTGAGGCATAAGCATGGAAGCATGTTACCGCTCATTGACAACTAGTGGCTTTCACACAAGCTGATTTATGAATGTATCAATTAATCAAGGACGTTCAAATGTCTTAGAGGCATCGCGAGTATCACTTACCCAGAATGTTTCAGAGCCGAAATTAATTAGGGAAATTAAATCGAGATGATAATCGTTCAACAAATTCCATCGCATTTCAATGCAAGTACTAACGTTAAAGCCAATTACTTGGAGTTAAAATGAGGCCCTGTTTAAGACGATCTCATTCAGGCCTATATTTTTATGACTACACCGATCAGTGCTCATTTTGGTCGGCTTTAGCCACACTTTTATCAAAAATATATAATATTTTGTTCGATACAACCATCTTTTATTAATTGTCGTAAAAGCTGCAATCGGTTTTGCGCTGTGAACATAAAGAATACATAAATAATATAACATCCATGTCCAAACCTCGATACTCTAAAAATTAGATGAAGCTACACCGAAAGTATACAGAAAACAACTCACGGACTTGAGGAAAGAAAGAAGTTTCGCTTTCATTTCAAAGCCGACGAAATGGAGATCTTTCACATGTACGATCTCTCCCTGAAATATTCAATAAAAATAATCAACAGTTACCGACATGCTCGTTGGTATAATGGGGAGGCGGTGAATCTTTGGAGGGCTTAATATAATGATATAATACGTTATGTAAGTCCAAGTTACTGAGCATGCTCGGAATGGTTAATCCCGCGTCTGCGAACTCCCTCGTCTGAACGCTCAAAAAATCAAATCATGAAATCTGGCTCGCTGTTGCGGATTTTCCCATTCAACAAATTCCGCGGCATTGTGACATCCTGGAACCGGCAACTCTCTAGCTTGGCCACATTACTCTGGCAAAAAGTGGGTAACACATCGATAAAAAAGCCCTGCAATATTACATTTCACGCTGCTACACTAGATTGTTAATATTTAGAATAGTAAAGCATAGATTCCGCCATTTTTATCAGAAAAGGAAAGTTAAGAGCCTATTTTATGTCGGGTTGATATTAGATTGAGGTAGTAAATTCAATTATAGGAAATAATAGTTCGTGTTTCTCAGCTCACATAATATGTGGACGTTTATGCGATGTTTGAACGATGCATGCGATTGTGTAATTCTATCAAATTGTATTTAACCAATAAAACATTGTCGCGCGATGTGAAGAGATCGTCAAACAACGTTTTAACTGTTGTCAAAGCGTTGAATAAAAATGTCAAAATGTCGAAAGTCGGTTTTATTCTTCCGGTGTCGAAAAATAAGTCGTCTATATATTGCGTTCGTCCCATCTACGTATGCTTAAGTTCGAGGAGTTTGGCCAAATGTACGTAAATTTCGTCATATTCTCAATGAGTTAAAATAGAAAAACTCTGTGGCTGTGAGAGTGAAGGTGTATTTAGTGTTTGGGACAAGAACTAATGAAATACGAACGCAATATCTGGCGGTGTCCGAATGGTCAACAATATCATTGAGGCTGGTCATTGAAAAGCTTGGTTCAGCCGCCCGTAGAAGATCCGGCCGCTCGAGGTACACGCTCTTCATATGCGACTGAAACGCGAACAGCAGGAACGATTTACGAGGGCAAAGTCGATGTTTAGGTAATGTCTCTTTCCGGTTCACTCTATTAGGATTTAATATATCAATTAAAAATCCACGCATTCCTGCTACATCACGAGGACACACAGTAGAATGAATATAATGGTGATGTTGGCGATCTTCAATGGACTTATTTTTGATGGTGTCCACAACAAAATTTATTACTGCTGATCAAAATTCGCCGTAGATTATACAAAGCATGCTTACATTTTTTTCAATAGTTACCTATGTTACCTAGATCGCGTGCTCTAGCATATAAATACTCATTGTTTTGCAAGCACACATGAAACAGATTTCAAGCAATAGAATTTGTGACATTGAAGAATATGCGACAACGAGATTTTTGGATTTTGACGTCTCGAGGCTTCGCAGGCTGGGCAATTCCACACCGAGCACGCAGAATGTATTTGACCGAAATTAAATACCGCCTAAGTTAAGCCTCGGAATATTAAACTTCTATCTGACGACTGCAATTCTTGAACACGTGTATTACCCCGAGCGTCTACCGCGCAATGTTTTGTTGTTTCCCCAGAGTGACCAAGGTTAAAATTCCGTGATAAGTTTCCGCGAGTCTACTTAAATGGTTCTGAGCCCTCGAAATATTCTTTCAAAAAATTATTGCGAATAAATCGTATCTGTCTTATGTATAATAGTATATGCCATATTCTGTATGGTTTTATACATCATATAAGAATGTACTAGGAATACTATAGCAAACACGCAATTAGTAATTGTAATATTGTATTTGGGCGACGAAACAATCTTCAACCATCGCTACGTATCGTTGTGAACAATCTGGAAAAAGACTAGACCACATAATACAACAACATTAGAAGTATAGAACTTCAAAATATAAAACGAAGTGTCTCTTCAGTTATAGCCTGAAACATATCAATATTAACGACGATCAGAGTATCATTGCTTGCTGCTATCAGTGCGTAATAATTATTAATAAATATAAATAATTAAAACTAACACGGAAAGATTACGAAGACACTTTTTTCCTGTTGCCAATAACTGATTAGGTCGCTAAATGAAGTATGGTTACAAAGATAGAAGTGGGACCTGGGGTGAAATCAATACTCATTAATTGTGTAAAATGTGGACGAAGTTGAACATAAACCGCATTGAACAATTGAAAGGTCTACGAGTTTTTTATTTCATAGCGAGGGTCCTTTTATGTAACAAATCAAACACTCATCATACGAAACATTATGACCCACAGACAACAAATGTGCCCAATACATAGAGGCGTCTTACAAAGTGGAGACGCAGACGTATGGAACCATCAACGTGTATTCCGGCGCCATGGAAAGTTAGAAATAGTCAGTAATATAACAGTTTCCTGAGTCTGCTACCAGTGTTGTATTGTATCACACTCGCTGGTCAAACGATCGATGTGGAGCGACTCTCTTATGGTCGAGTCTGGGGACTGCCCAGAAATTAACATCCGCGCAACAACATGTGCGTGATTCAAGCAGCTAAAGGGCAAATGCATCGAATGTAATACCTTCATTCATTGGGGACACGTTTCCCAGGAAACAGACAACTGGTTAATACAACGCCTGCGTTAATCGAAAGTCACGTTTGTGTTTTTAGAATGTGACCATGTGACAAGCCAGACACATTACCTTATTATATGCGTCGTTGCTTTGGCTATAGCCAGCACAGTAATCCCACTGCGCTGTTATATCGAGTGACATATACATTTGTTGTTTCTGCAGCAGCTTTAGTGGCCGTGGACCACGTTCACTGTTGATAAATCGAGATCCTTTCTTCCGGTCTCACAGAAGACAGCCGAGTTATGCACTATGTATGGAATAAATATTTTAAAAGCACATTTTGTCGTCAAAATGATAAAACCTTCTCAATTAATACTCCGGACCGACTTAGGTGTATACTTCGATGTACACTGCTTTGCCCGATCCACGATGTATTGTACTGTATATATATTGATTGCATTGTTTAAGTGCACGAAGCATTTAAAAGTCAATTTGCTTGTTGGATAGTATCGATTTTCGCCATTGTACTCATGTTACTTCGCTACGTCAGAGAAAGTAAAAATGAGTTATAGCCCTAGCTCGATCATAATTTCTCTAGATTTAAATCAAAAATAGATTTTGGGAGGCTGGTGCAGTTGCCATATTCTGCGATGGGCGACACCTGCAGAGCATGTCGAACCATGGAGAGTTTTTGACAGGTGGAATCAATCGCGGTCAGTTAGGCGGTGTGAGCGATAATGTAGGTCACCACATGTCGATCTCCGCCGCTGTATACAGCACGTTAAGATTTCAATCTGCAACGGCGGTCGTGTTGTCACCTTGACCGAGTCCAATTTGACAGTTCGGGGTCAATTTCAGCCCATAGAATGCGCGATGTCGTAGAATCTGCAACAAGGAGATTTTATGATTTTTTGACGTCTTCGGCGTTCAGACGACGGTATTTACTGGCTGGGGAATCCCACAGCGCATGCGCACCAGATGTGACCTATACCGTACACCGCCGAAGAGATGACTCCGCCTAAGTTTCTTAGGCTCCCTATTGGTAGAAAAAAACTGGTTAATGAGCGCATTCGTACGTATCGTGACACGTGACATAGATCTAGTTCACGTGACATGGCAGTTGCCGCGAGACGTCATTTCATATCAAATCGGGAAAGTTCTCGGGTGTAGACAGACGTTAACGGAGTTGCCATGCTTTCTCCGAATACAAATGATAAGTTATCTCGGAACACTTCAATAATTGGGTTTGCCGCTTCTATTCACACTCGCGTAGCTGAAAAAAGAAACACACGAATTTTTAATACATCAGGAATGGAGTAGGGATGCCGTTATACGGGGTTAATGCGTCTAGACACTCTCAATGACACTGATCCCATCATTCATCATGGCCGTAGGGGAGCTCCAGTGCCTAATGCTGCACCAACCGCCTCCACTTGTGACTGTGTTCGGAAGGTACCTGATTTTGGAGATGTTTTCATATTTGGCGATGTCTGACCATGTTGTTTCTCGGTCGGCCTCGCTGTTTCTCCTCCAGGATTGTCCTTTTGGTCAGCTTCTGGCGAGCCCATTCGATTGTGTCACATGCCAATGCCACCTGAACTTCCCCCGGGTCTTAACCCTGGTCAGCAGGTCTACGGAGTGCCTTACTCGTTGGGTGATGATTTCACGCGATGTGATCCGTGTATGAGATACCAGGAAGTCTTCAGATGCATTTCATCTCCACGCTTTGGATCCTTCTTTACAGACGTGCATTCAATGATCAGGATTCGCGTGCGTGCGGGAAAGTGGAAATGAATAGTGCATGCAGTAACTTGACAACAAAAAAGGCAAAAATGAAATCGCATTAGAATCAATAAATTGTATACCAAGTTATCCTTAATAGAGTTCAATCTAACTAGAAAAAGAATAATCTCATAGTCATATCTATATCGATCTGGATATATTCCTAGGTGAAATGAGTGCGTCTCTTACAATTCCTAAATTGAATACAACAGCTTTGTCGACAACGATGCGCGGGGCGGACAAAAAAATAAACTGCGAGTGACGTTTATCGATTCGAGGTCAGGCAGGTTGTGGATCGGGGAAACAGAATGGTCCCAGACATGGTATATTGCAGTGTGCGTTATAAATACGAGTATATTACCTTTGAATGTTTGCTCATGCTTTTTCTGTGGATAAAAACGATATCTTCGGCGAGTAACAGAATTTTATTTGGCCCCTTCTCCATCTCGCGTTTGGACAAATACTTCCTGAAACATAAACTTGTTCGTACTCATACTACCTCGCAGTCGCAAGTATTCGAACACAATCCTTTAAAAAATATTGATCACATGCAAATAATCATTTTATTCACCATATAGAAATGTCTTTCACGACACAATTTCACGACGAATTTACCTGAGAATTACGCGGACTTAGTAAAAAATACAGCGTACAGCATTGCATCTGTAGTTTAAATAAAAATTAGGCATTTATATACGCCCCCACTCCATTCATCCATGCTCACGGGGTGGTCCACGGTTGTGACTTGCATCTAGTTTTGTATCTAGTTATTGTAAAATGAGACACTTGGAAAGAGCCGCTAGCCAGAATACGGTTGAAAAAAGTAGAGGAAGATATGCGCGTAGTTAAGGCGCTCCTAATTTGAACTCGCATCTTGGAACTGCCTGTCGATTTATTTCAGCGAGTCATTTATCTCCGATAGCTGGCGTAGACCCCTCTATGAAATGGGTGCGCACTTCAGGGGCGATTTGCGAAGCTCGAAAGTATGCATGTATAATCCTACACATAATGTACCTTAATACGCAATCTAACCTTATGATGAGGTACAGGCCAATAGCTGCCGCCGTAAACACGACGATGGACGCTGCGATGAGGATAACATAGATAACATTCAACCCTGAAACGTGCACATTGTAATGGGTGATTTAAATCAACACTCAGATATTTGGTGGGGTAATTGTAGTTTTTCGTATCGATAGAGGATCGCCATATTACGTTATTGTCTGCCCTAAATCGCCCAGCTTCGAATAACTAACGTTGGTTTGACCTTTTACGCCCTCGGTGGTATTTTCCGAGCACTTCGGCAATACAGACATACAGACGTATTAATGTATGTAGAATGTGACTCTAGGGATCATGGCCTTATCACCTAACAACGCTTCTAATTGCTATATCAGTCGATACGTAAGTATACAGTGTCCTCGAAACATCGAATTTCGTCATTAAAGGCTTGTTCGCTTCCACGCATCGCTACAAAATTCGCCAAGTTGGTCGACTCTAGCCGTCGAGTGGTCATAATGACGATCATTGCTGGAAGAGTGACGTGGTTCGAATCTAAAGCAAGAGGAAACTAGAACAAAAAAAAACTCATTTCACCTTCTCCTGTCAAATACGCTCTATGCTTAAAACAATTGGAATGCTTTGTATTAATGTGGGTTATTGAAATGTGACTCCATATTGAGTAACATCATTCTAAGTGCAACTGGCTTATATAAAGAGGGTCTATTTTATATAATTAATATTTACATACCGACAGTGTTTACAATCAGATATATGAAAAAAATATCAGCAATGTAAAAATATAGCCTGTAATTCGTAAAGCTGATAGCACAGATCGTAGGTGTAGAATTATTGATAATTTTCTATTGTTATGAATATTCATTATTTCTTTGATATGAACTGCCGATATCGTTTACGTGGTTACGGTATATGACAACATTCGATCGCGTGACGGCAACAAGGTATCTGAACCGCACGCGATAGACGTGTGAATGCATTTCCTGCCTATGAATAAAATGTTTCTTTCTTAGGTAGCAAAAAATACTCAAATCCCACTCGAGTTACGTGACATTTGCTTTCTAGTTCGTCGGTTTGTTCCAGGCTAGCGCAGCTATTTATTACGCAAGATTATGTAAATTTGAGCGATTTGTGACATGATGAGTACGCCACATCACATAATCGACGTCAGAAGACGCGCCACTTCAATACGCGCGTCAGCATCCGTGACAACACGAAGAGCGTGACAGATTGAGCTCATCACATATCACTCTGACCTGCAAAGCAATGCGGGCTAAGCATACCGCTCACATAGATTAACGAGCAGGAAATTTCTCTCCTTTTTGGGAAGGAATCATAAAGAAAATCAGAAATTTAAGTCCGTAAAATCTCATATTAACTGGTTGAAGTTTTCCGACGATAAAGACCACATTAGCAATAAAAACAACAACAAAAATCACATTATCATTCCGATACCTTGATCCTTTTCACAAATCGGCCAAGATTCAGGCCTCTGTGTTTTACGCATTTACCATCTCAAAAATTGAGTTCATAGCGCAGGTCATTGGCTTGTCCGCTGTTGTAACGAGGAATATCTGTCGAGCCAAGCTACATGGGTGCGGTCTCGAATTTACGCAATAACAATAGCGATGTCTCCATGGTCGACCACGCGCTACTCAAAGTCTTCACCCTCGGGTACTAATCATGGAATTCGATAGTTGACGTATAAACACAACGCTGTTGGTTATGGATAATGTCACATATCAGGTTGTTAAATGGCTTCTGTAATTATCTGCGTAAAATGTACTTATCATCCGAGATAGGATTATTATTTGCTGCTGTCGAGCGGTAATTTCATGTGCATGTCAGACAAAGATGGCGCTATGCTGTTAATACATGATAAATGAGTTCTTATACAGATGAGAGCTATATATGACACCATGACGAGATTACTGATTCCCTCATATCTTATAACAATGTTATATGACATCTAGCCAGTATACTAAAAGAGGAGGAGTTTGTACAGCCTTGCGGCCCGTCTGCCCATAGGGTCGGGATTACCATTTCAGTGTGATGGTAATAGGGCAGCCAATGTGGTTCTATAAAGAGCTGGAGAGAAATGCACAGAAAAAACCCATACATTTTTTTCTGTGCATTTCTCTCCATCTCTTCAGTGTGGTTATGTAAGGGCTTCTTCCACGCGACGTTGTTGTGTTTCTCCTGCTCACTGCGTGGTCTCTTTTGCGCTGAACTTTCCACTATCTAGTCACCTTTATAGGGACATAGTAGTTGTAGTTCTTCTATGAGCATTTGGAACCAGAAGCGTATAGGAACGAAGGTCAACTGTCCTGGTGGTGTCACTGCGATATTTTCCCTACTATAATCAATGGGACAATTTTCTTCGCTATGTTCACTACAAAATACCTAGGCTAGCGTTGTAAACGGTCATTGATAGCCTAAAAACGGATTCAAACCTATCGTTACTGGCACACATTTATGGCATTCCCTTGTGATGCGTCTGTGTTTTCAACATGTCATTTGTCTTTTCAATACCTTGATACTTTCACAAATCGGCCAAGATTCAGGCTACTGTGTTTTACACATTTAACACCCATAGTAGTGCATGAGTAAGTTGACCTCCAGTTCATGGCTAAGTTCGGTACAGCGCCAAACCCATTAACACATATTTCAGACAGTAAACAAATATTTTTCTGCGGATATCTTGGCAATTATTTATATCAAAATTAATTACCTGTTGACCGACATGTCTCGCGTGACAGAAAACATTCGTGTGATAATGGTTGGTTGGCGTACCACGTGATGGAAGATATAACGTCAAGTACGAGAACATCGTTTTCATTCGTTCTGTGCCATTTTAACGTGATGACTGGGTGGAATAATGAGGTCTTGGGGTTGTAGTCATAAATGACGTAATCCAACAAGACTCTTCCTTCGGAATCGAGTGCTAAAGTGTGATCAGATACAGAAAACTGAGTATTTTGTATGGATCGCCTGAAATCGTCGTAATATGTGAAGTTTGTCGAGAGATTTGTATAACTGATATAACTGTGACAAGCGAGATTGATTGCGTCTGATATTCCGACGGCGGAGGTATCTATAGATTGACTAATGTTCTCAAACGTAACCAAGTCGCGGCTCGGATCGCGCGATGCCGAAACAACGAAAAAATTGTTGTACGCCATATTTTCAGACGACGTGGCGACCTCACGAATGCTGTTGATGATGGGTCGCGCAGCGTAGGTGTCTGGTATAAGAGCGAACAAGGCGTGCGACGCCGTGAGGGATAGAATGTCCGCTTGCTGTATGATTGATGGAATCTCGAAATCGTCCACTACCAGTATAATACCTGCAAAAAACGGAAAGAGGTTTGGCAAACATTTATTATCTTATATTTAGAAAGAAGAAGGAACGGTAGTCTTAAGACGAACGAGAACTTTTCGGAACACGAGCTTTTGCATATACAAGACATGCTTCACCATGTAAATAAAGGAGAAAATGAGTAAATGAGTGTACCAATGTAGGTCGGTGCTTTGCATTTCCTCTTTCATTCACCTGCTGCAGCATTCCTTGTGTCTGCGAAAGGTCGTCTCTTGTGAAATTTCTTAAAAGGTGCTACGACACATTCTGTCTTTTTTCGTATAGACTAACGCGGCTACCTAATGAATACGCCCCATCATTTGCACAGAAAATAATTTATAACTTACTAATTGTTTTCACCACTGTACCGCAGCTGTTCGATTCACTCCAACTTACCCGATATCCGCCCATGCAATAACCTCACTAGATTCCACTCTAATCTTTATTATTCTTATACCGATTTAATGATGTGTTAATAGCATCCACCATTCTTCTTGCCTTTTTTGTAAGCCATTATCTCCTATGTAACAATTTGTGTTTAAGCGCATGCTGATGGCGTTAATACGACAAATTCAATTATTTTATTTTCATTCTTTAATTTTCGAACACCCAGAATATTTTTTTCAAATCGCAAAGATTTTTAACACATTGAATCCTATACTAGGTTTTTTCAAAATAGACTGCATTTCGTTATTTTATTGGCCGATTCATATTCAGAGCGATTTAGACTATATTTTACTGGATATTGTTGAGTATCTATTGACTACATCCACTTTCCTCGGGCCTTTCGCATCCACCTTTAATTAGTCCTTCAGACATTCTTGTTGAAAGGGATCGTATCCACAAGATGTATTATACAGTCATAATAAACCTGATTGATTACAGAGGATCCTACAAACATTCACAATCAAACTGATTGTATACACAAGATCCTACGAACACTCGTGAATCACCAGTTGTTTACACAGGATCCTACAAACATTCTTAAAGAAAGTGGTTTTACACAAGTTGTTTTCACGAGACCCTACAAACAAAATTAACTCGTTGTTTTCACGGGGAATTACAACTTTTATAATATAAATCTTTATTAGGGCATTTGAACATTATTTACATACAACACAGGATAATTACAATTGTACATATAGAAAGCAGGTAGTAAATAAACAACAAGTGTTCATATCCATATAAATCTTGATAGATCGTGATAAAATATCGAGCAGACTGCCGGCTTCCTCAACATTCGAGTAGAGAACATGTCGAAGACCAAGTTAGGAATATATTTATGACTGGTTTAGCCTTTTTGTTCAGTTGTAGGAGAGGGTATGTATTTGGTCAATTTATTCAGATAATTATACGAGCTCAGTACAGACCTCTGCTTTAAGCGTTTGCCCAGACATTCATTTTTTCACCGTTGCATGTAACTGGAAAGGCACCGAAGAACATGAACTTTGTTTGGAGGTTGTCCACCAAATATTGCGACCTCATTTATGTATGGGTACCTTCGTATACTATTCACTCGATTCATCGAATCCATTATCATGACAAAATAATGATTATAATTAATGCTGTTACATATTTAAAGGACGAAAGAAATTTCTGTGGATTTCTCTGCTCTCGTCCATCAACTACTATGCCTATGTCAACGATTCTAAAGAATCTTCATGTAGAATATGTACATGTTGAATTGGTTACTCATATAAATCGTATACAGTCGGATATAACAATACCTGTTTGAAGGTCGCCTATTTTTGCTAGCGCTGCCCGTATCTGCTCGTGTGTCGGGAAGCGCGGTAACACCAGGGGTCCATTAATGACGAATCCTAACCCAGCAAGGTGAACGTACAATGTCGTTGACAGATCTCGCCAGAACGGATCGTTGTTCACAATTATCGCGACATCGTGCCATTTGAAGTGGCGCAGAATTTTTTCGATGGCTTGAGCAGTCGCCTTGTGTGAGGGTAACAGTGTTACGGAATGAGGCATTTCAGCTTCTTGTATACAATTGGTGTAAACGGTCGGGACGTGCAGCAAGCTGGCGATTCCGAGACTTGCGCAACACATCGTGCGATCATCGCCGCCGTAAACGACGATGTTAGACTCGGAGTATATCGCGTTAATATCTTCCGAACTCGTATTTCCACACGTCTTGAGTACGTTTAGACCCAGTGAGCTAATCTCTCCACATGACGTATTAAGTGTCCCAATTTCGAGAAACGAGCTCGCATTAAACAGGCAATCGGAAGTCAGCAAACCGATAGCGAACGCTTCAACGCCCGCGACAACCGAAACCACGGCGAGCATACATCTAACGATAGTAATCCACCTGAACACTGCGGGTTTTGACGTCGTCATAAACCCCCGAATTTCAATCAACAAGAACAGTAATTCGAAAACCGCGTGGTATAACGCATGCGAGCGAGATTAGTTCGTTTCGGTAAAACAAAATTTAAAGACTAGCGACATTAGTAAATGTAACATCGGGCCTCAGCGACAATTCAAGTTGCATGAAGAGATTTTAAGGTTTTTTTGAGACCTTGAGAATTTGTAACAAGAAATCAGTCTGTTTATAAAATTTAGTATATTTTAAACAACGAACAAAAAAATAAAAAAAACTTAAGAGAAAATAAGAAGTCGTAATATAATTTTGGTGAAAAAGTTCCATTCAAAATTTTAGTAACAAAAAATTGACAATAGCTGAAACAATAGAAGCGCATAAAGTTGAAAATTCCAAGACTTATTCAGTTACATTCCCTCCCATAAATCTTTAGCGATTCACAAAATCAAGAATGCATAACCCAACAAACGATACATGAACAACTAGAGAGATAAAATGATCAGTACTAAAGAATTAAAGACACGTGTTTATTTCTCATTACTAAAACAATATCAAAATCCTTTATTAAAACTTCAACGATTATATAAATTTGAATACATAGCGCTAACGATTTTTAATCTTTAACGATTTTACCGAAATACCGCGTTAACTTTAGAAAAGTTATTTCCGTACTGATTCTAATACTGCCATCAACATTCGCGCAGACAGTGAGGCATACAATTATCGAGCATTGGTAAATTCATGTTAACACTATGGTGAACGAGTACCAGTACATGAGACACATATCACGTCTTTAATTACTTATCTAACATACCGTTACAGCCCGGAGGGAAAAACGCGAAACTTTCGCTTTGAAACGTGCGCAGCTCTAAGTGGCGTCGTTGTTTCCGGAACATCCTCTTCCGCGTGCGGCGCCATAGATCGATGGATGCAGTTAATGCCAGATATACCATCTGAGAAAATACAGGACGGTTAGTCGTATCGATGGGTGCATTATATAGAAAGATGCAATTTGCGTGGGAGTTGTGTATTTTCGTCAGAGCACGTTGTAGATCGTGAGTCCGGGAATCACGAAAGGGAAAAAGTTCTTCACCTCTGCATCCCTCGCTCATTGGCCAACGGAATTGCATGCGCGTTGGACCGAAAATAAAACTGCGGCATGCACAATACTTTATATTTCCATTGATGAAAACTTAAACCGAAGTATTCCGGCACACAAATCCCGCGATTTGATTGGACAATCTATATTTCTCTCGTTCCGTCTATAGGATGCACCTTCAATTTTGGAGTTGGTTTTGCGTGGCCTTTGGATATTTTGCGACATATTGCAGTCGGTTGTCGATAATATGTCGGACTACGGAGTAGACTGTATATAACTCAGAACTAACAATTTAATGATGTAGATTAATAATGTTTGTGAGACTCGCTGTAATCCATTTTCAGTAAAACTCCGATATGGCATTATGACCATTTCTCCGAATAGATATTTCAATCGGCGAGATGGTCATAACTCGCATGCGCGTTTCGGATGATTACTAGTAAACCGTAAAATCGTTACGACCCTTAGTGTAACGCACGCTCGTCGTAAAGGATGCTAATTAATTGCGAGTAAAGACGACTCATGGCGTCTGACACGGCCTTGTCACGCCGGGCGTGTCAAATATCGAACGCAAGTTAACCGCCACTTAGCAAACACCGAGTTGTGCCGAGCTTTGTGACGGGATAATTCCGTTTAATTCGATCAAGCAGTCAGCCCGCGGCAGAATCGCTCTTCTCCACTCCCCCTCTCCCCCACACTTTAGCAGATTGCTTGCTATTAAATAATGAGATCACGGCTGGTATGGCCCCGTACTGAACTCCCCCTCATATATAGAAATCGCAGAATTGAAAAGATCCCTGGTGAATTATTGTCTTTTTGATAGCACCTGTCCGCACGACCTAAATAAAAATCCAGGGAATAGACTTGTCAATTATCGCCCCTCAATCATTTTTAATTTCCCCACGGGATATATCAGTTGGCAGAGCGCCTTGGCAATAGCACAGTTGTTTTTTCAGCTCGTATTGCTATTTTTTAGCGAGTACTTTATCTCAATTACACTGGTACACGTTGTCATGGGCACCAGTTGACGTAACTACGAGACGAGACGCAGACGGCGAATATGCAATAGAAATGTGTAAGTGTGACGGGCATGGTTTGTCCTCTTAACACACCTGTCTACCCTAATGACTCGCTGTGAACCACCAATTAGTAAGTTTGCTGTAGCGTTCAGTATACCACTTAACACTTTACTAAGCGTCTAGAAAGTTTTTGAACTTTCTCGTTTAAATGAAGTTTACGACCGCTAGCTAGTACGTGAAATGCATTAAGCATATCTGGGGATACTACTCGTATACCAAACATCATCGCCTACATGGTTATCAAATTCTTTAATTACAACTCTGCGCATTCTGAACTTTATTCCGCTTACTTGAAGAGAATCTTTTTGTGACGTTCCATGGCAAAAGAAAACATCACAAAAATATAAACGAGAATCCATCAAACTTACAACTATAGATCATGCAGCCGCAATTGCAAACTTTCCAGATAAAGCTGAAAAGAAAGGTTAGTTGAAAACACCAGTAAGGTTTCGTGGAGCCATGCCTACGCAGAACGAACGCGCTGGGGGAGGTAAATCGAACTGCCATCGGGCAAACATTAGCAAATATTGACCTACTAAATGCGATATCACGCAGTGGTCGGTGTCACTTGCTGACGGGTATGTAAATTCGATGCCATTAGCTGTAACTCTGGTGTGATGGCAGTCGTGAGAATGCAACACGTGATGATGCATTTGTGTAGCGGCTAATCGTGATCCATTGAGGAAGGGGTTTCTCCGGACGAACAATATCGTGTGAGCCTAGAAATGTAGATATTCTTGATTTATTCTTCATCAATATTCTAGGGACATGGTTTTAAAATTAAACGTAACACTCACCTGTGTTTCATGGTGTCGAAAATTAAATGTAACACTCACCTGTGTTTCATGGTGTCAAAGAATTAAGAGTCTATAATTTTCTGTAATTAGCTGTAATTTTCGCGTAAACATGATCCAACGATTATTCTACCTTCTGATCAAAACTTTTACCGTGTCATGCGAAAAAAATTATATTTACAAACAAACCAGAAAGTACTCCCAGCTTCACGTATTATGCATGCAATAACATGGTATAATTAGTGTGTGGTCGTGCGTTTATTGCGCGTAATAATTTAAAAAAGTAACCACCGAAATGATTCATAATGTTAAAACAATAGCGCCGCCATTAGTGGTTCTTCAGGAAAGCTCGTTGCCATGGTAATATGACGTAGGACTTGAGAGGTCTATGGAAGCTGGTCGCACGTTTCGAAGCATTTCGCGTCTAACTCGTAGAAAAGTGCGTCTGCAAACTGATCTCCCGACGCCTACATTCCGTTTCAAACCACGTAAGATGGACGCCCGTTTAACGACGTAAATTCGTAGAAAAGTGCGTCTGAAAACTGGTCTCCCGACGCCTACATTCCGTGTCAAACCACGTAAGATGGTTGCCCGTTTCCTATATTCCGCGTGGAATCATATTATACATTCAGTCGTGTGTCCTCAACTTTCATGTTAAAACAGGAATCGTTAAATTAGCTACGTCAACGGCTGTCTCTTCGCTAATTCGTATTAAATTCTTTTGCCGGACGAATGCGTCTACACGCATGGGCGATAATCGCATCATGATGTCATTCCATCGATTTGCAATTATCGCGCCTGTCACTGTGATAACCTAGTTAGGAGCGGTGCCATCTTCCGGTATATTACTGCCAATTTATTAGCGCAATCAGCGGTCAGCCATAAGTAAACGATTGAATTCTACACCGGTGCGTGCAATATACCTTGTCCTCCGAATATAAGATGCATTAATACATTTTAAGTTTTCGGCCGAAGAGAATATTATCGAAATAGGAAAATGACACGACTTTCGAGTGGAATACTAGCTTGACATCGTGTCCTAATTGATGGTATTACATGTGATCAGACAAAGGCATAAACAAATCTCTCGTGCGCTACGTCGAAGCTATATAAATGCTTTTACTATGATGAAATATCCAAACAGAACATAAAAAATAAAACAAATAAAAATATTTACAAATGGTCTCAGACTAGCTTATATAAATGAAGAAATAAAGACTAATGGTGAAAATAAAAAAAAATAAACACGCAGAACCAATTATATTGTACATCTATGGAGAGGCGGTCACTACCGCGGTACAAATAATATAATACAATTTATTATTATACAGAAAAAAATCAAATTTATACGCTGGGTCAAAATATATATATTTATATTTAAAAGGGCGTCTCGGATATATAGTAGGCTGGAATCAATTATAACAAATATAAATCGGTCACGTGTATTCATGAACATATATAAAGCGGCATCGAATGAAAATGAATGCTACGTGTATGAATAAGTCGAAATATGGGTAAAGTGCAAGCCGTGAGCCGATCCCAGGGCCATGTCTCACGGATGCTACAATCAATGGTATCGCAACCGAGATGGCTCCACAGAAGTAGTGCCCCTTAGATGGTCCCACGAAAGTAGTGCCCCTTAGATGGTCCCACAAAAGTAATGCCCCTTAGATGTATCCTAAGACACAATAGCGACTGTCCTTGCTAGGAAACAATGTACTCCAGTCTATCTCAGTTGGACCCGCTGGCACCAGCGAGACCTGACCAAGAGGTTTTTGTAGTGATGAAAAACGCATGGTATCTCTTAAGTTATTTATTCGGAATATAGAAGCTTGTCACGAATCGTGCTAGCTTACAGCGGCCGGTTGCATTGTCGGTTTTGAGAAGGTGTATGAGTTCATACATACTGAACCTCACACGGTAATATTCCTTAATTAAATGTTTACGCGCATCGTCAAACTGTTCACACCTCAGCCTCACGTGATGCTCGTCGTCAATGTCTGATATTACGTATGACACGAGTAGCTTGTCAACTCTGTGATCGTGAACGTTGACCAGTAATAAAACGACTCCATAGAATCGCCAAAGTCAAGTATCAATCATCAATCTCGGTAGACTGACATGGCCTTCGGCTACTTTATGTTCTGATATTCATCCGGGTTTTGGTACCGTTTCCAAAGGCGTCATATATTCGGTCCAGCACATACCAATACCGATGAACTTCAAAGCTCACTGAATATTCCTCCCCTCTTTGCCCGCCGCCACTATTTTTATCTCTGTAACTTTTACAGTTCTACAATAACATGTCTCCAACGTTAGAAAATAACTTTGTCTCACCAGTCAACCCTGCTTTTCAATACCGCCTGCGCTCTAACGGTGAAGCCAACGCTCCTGTACCAAAAATGAACAAAGCAGTAGGTCAAACGGGCGTTGTGCTATCTTGGTCCCAAGACATTCAATAGTCTGCCTCCCTATATTAAACCATGCGAGCTATTCTCGACTTTCAAATCAAAAGTGAAAAAACATTTTAATATCAAATAGTGAAACCACTGCTCGATTGGATATTCTGTTTTCTTCTGTTTTCCTCATTATTTCTTATACTCTCATAAGTAAAATCTAAATTTTGATGCATCTCACTTATCGAAAGTTCTCTGTTTCCTGTTTAGTCACCTGATGGACATCTATGTATAATGTTGGGTTCTATGTTTTATTGTTGTAAATATTATAATAGTGGTAGTTATAGAGAGACCATCAGGCATGTATATATTGTTAGGTTGCCTTAATGAAAGTCACTTTAATTGATTATCAATAAAAATAAATAAAAAATAAATGCGAGATAATTCGGAGTTGATCGTTAGTAATGTAAAATTAATGTACTGTAAATGTAGTATTGTATAACATCACAAGCTACCAATAACGGTGAGATTTTTAACTAAATATGCTTTCAATGAGAATAAAATAATGGAATAATCATAACAAAACTCATGAGACATCAGAGTATTCTTGCCAGATGACGAATTGCGTAAGGTATCTTGGGTTGAGATAAACAGACAATTTGACGAATGAGGAAAGGCGCCAAATAGTTTTTGATATAAGAACTACGCTTGTAAGGAGGAATTATCTACCTTTGATCTGATGACTAATCACTGCAATTCGGAAACGCCTATCGTGAATGTTTTTCAGAAAAATTTTAACATCGCGTACGAACGGATGGACGGACGAAGCTCGATTCGACTAGCAGATCGAAGCATCAGCTAATGATACAGTGATGGAGTTTGACAAATAAAATAAATTATTTCACATGACCGAATGCTGTGATGTAGACATGTTTTACTGTCGCTATAGCCTACCATGTCACGGTTCTTGACGCGACCGTACACCGTCTGTGACCAGCAGGGGGTAGGGATGAAACGCCCCATACCTTGGGTGACCTTTAGCTGTGGATGAAGGCATTTATCAGTAAGTAGTTCAGTGCACGCAGCAATTAATCCACGGGATTTTATAGCGGTTGTGGGTAACGTATGGCCGAAACAAAACTGGACATAACTCGGCCCGCGTGGGGAGTTTGGCCAGTTTTTAAATTCAAAGAATGTGAAACCTTTTTATGACGGGCTGTATTTGACATAGCGCTAATAAGATCAAGCAAACCCTTTACTCTGGCTATAGTACGTATGTATTTATAGGCTGATTACCGAAAAACACCACAGTTAGTGTACTGGTTAGAGCAGGATTTGAACCAGGGACCCATGGATTCAAAGTCGAACGCACTAACCACTACGCCAGCTACCCCCTTACTCTGGCTATTACAATAGAGCGTCGGGAATGACCCTTTACCTGTCCATCCTCCAACACGATGTGCCCGTTAGTGATCACAACTTCCGGCACGCCGTGGCAAATCATGCCCTCGAAAATGTTAAAGTCGACGGCCTGATAGTGCGTCTTCGCGGATATCGTGCGGCTAGCCTCCCCGTCCCATATCACGATGTCTGCGTCAGACCCCACCGCTATACGTCCCTGAAAAAAATGGCGGACGTGGTAATTATACGATGGTACTTTCACTGGGTAATGTGGTATCCTGATATGGGACATAGCCACCCGGATAGTTGGATAGTAGAGAAGCGGATAGTTGGATAGTAGAGAAGAGGATAGTTGGATAGTAGAGAAGCGGATAGTTGGATAGTAGAGAAGCGGATAGTTGGATAGTAGAGAAGAGGATAGTTGGATAGTAGAGAAGCGGATAGTTGGATAGTAGAGAAGCGGATAGTTGGATAGTAGAGAAGAGGATAGTTGGATAGTAGAGAAGCGGATAGT
>WURV02188846.1:0-12579 GCA_011762755.2 Epimenia babai | reverse complement strand
TTGTCGCGAAGATAAGTCCAAAACATTTGCAAGTAATCAGAGCCTAGCATTGTAATGAGGTCGTGCGGTTGACCAAATGCCGTAATAATTGCTACGTTACGTACAATATACGGTGAATATAATATATACAATTCAGCTGTCGTACGTGGCACGGTTGTTGTTTTCAAATCCAAATCACCGAATATTTATCTGAACCGCTCACACGTTGCCTATCTATATGCGACATGTGCGTACATGCTTATACGCTCTAGTGACCTCATTCAGGTCATATTATAATCGCTGCATACACTATTGCTCTCCCAGTGTTTGACTGGGGTTGACTTGATACTAAACCAAGTTTGCAGCGAAATTTTTCAGTGTGTAAAAATGAATGCTAATGTAATATTTTCAACATGATATTACATCGTTTGTTCCTTCACTTTCTGTGTACAGGCAGTTCCAAGTACAATCGCGGAAATCGAAAG
Organism: Epimenia babai; assembly: GCA_011762755.2. Lineage (NCBI taxonomy): Eukaryota > Metazoa > Mollusca > Solenogastres > Cavibelonia > Epimeniidae > Epimenia > Epimenia babai. The sequence continues at coordinate 12,115 of WURV02188846.1, read as the reverse complement.
TACTATTTTGATAAACTGGAATGGTAATTGTTTTCTATAATTTCGGTAACACTAAAATCTGTCATCGGCCTAAATAGACGACAATTTTCCCAAGACTTTTACGGTTGGCTTAGGTCAGCTCTGAAGTGTGGTTACGCCAATGCCCCCTCCCTTCCCTGGATATTATCGCTTGCAGAGAGCACTATCTCTGTTGGCGCCGATCCATCAAAACACTCTAAATAATTTCTAAAACACAACACAGACTTCGCAGTTATCTCATGGATTTTTTACCTTCACGTGTCGTTTCTTGATTGAAGTTGTTGCGGGTTAACTCGTAGTCAAGCGTCCGAAAGGCGCACCGCAGTTTCCACAGCGACTCGGTAACTATACAATAAGCGAAGTTGGGCCATTACAAATGACACGAGTGTGATTGGACGAGTGTTGGATTACGCAAAAGTGACGTATACCTAGGAGCTAAGTTATCCAGTTATTTATAGTTTTGATTCATCCTTCTCATTCTATTCTACTCTTAACCACCTCTTTTGGTGTAACTGACACGTCGATATCATTGGCTGAATGTAAACGTAAAGCCACATTGAGGTCGCTTTACGGCAAACTGACAATATATATCTGTATTAGCTAAACCGTATGATGGACCATGACACAAAAGGCTAAATAATCGTAGGCCGAGAGGTCGCGCATCGTCAACAGTCAGTGCATCATGCTCTAACACCTGATTGGTCCCTCTTCAGCGCTCAGTGGATAACGGGACATGAATAATTTCTGACTAGCGTCTAATTACTGGTCAGTGTGCTTGAGTTTGCGCATTTGAAACTTCTATCGATTCTACAATCCCGTATTAACGCCTATATCTCGTTCTTAAACTCCTAGTTCCCATATTACGTTTTGGAAGTCCAACATCTTCTGCCCTGCCTGTCGCACGCCATGGACTCGAGCACCATGCTACTCCTGAAGTCACATTCGTCGTGGCGAGCAATAAAATGTATGTTTTTCCTTTTACTGTGTTTAATCCGCGTTTTTACGTCGGATCCTGCCAGCATGATTAAGACGCTAAATTTCTGTCTTCCGTTTGATCTTAGTTACGTCAGTACAGAGGAGGAAATATGTCTTCGTAGCACTCCGAGTAGAGCACCTTACTCGACATTTTGGGGGTATTGGTTAGTGTCCAGTATATGTACTCTTGTTTTTCCCCGCCTACTTGATTGATATAGTGCCAAATTGCGAATCGTTACAATTTTTGATTGTTTACCTATGGTAGCGAAATTTATTTGGTTTATCACGTTTTTGAGATCAAAAGACGACAGTACATGTAACACATGCGGCAGAGTATACACGCCTTTGGGAGGAATTCTCGTGAGTTTATCGACTCGATAAAGACCACTGATCGAAAGTCCATGGACAGCCACGCACGCTCGTGTGGAGCTATACAGGGCGTATCGATCTCGCGGTATTTTGCGCTCTATTCTGTAAACAAATGGCTAGCTGTCTCGAGCTCCTTCCAGACTCCATCACGGCGTTTATGTGTCTATTTCTCAACTAACGAGATTCGCTCAAGATAAGCTTACTACAACTATTGTATAACCGATTTTACAACATATTATACGTTGATATATGAGGATATAGCGATATTAAGATACGCAACTGAAACATACGTTATAAATATACGGTCTGGAGGTGTTTTAATAATATACCATAAGTGTTTAGTAGTTTGTATATTTTTGTTGGAAATATTTTTTTGTTGTTTATAACATAAGAATATTGGCGCTTCATTTGAACCTGTGTTCTTGTGAGAAAGTGATACAAACTACAGAGAGATATTCCTTTGGTGGACGATTATTTCGTACTTATGACGTCAGAAGAGGAGCCACTGAATACGGAAACCAACGCAGGTAGCGTACAAATTAATGATAACGAATATTCTAGTACAGTGGATATACGTATGGATCAATTTACGTGTGAATAAGCTGTGGTTAACTGCTCGGTTGATCCGTATTTGTCACTTTACAATAGTAGCCTAGTCTAGATTACCTTACAACGATGTCACTAAATATGGTCCACCTTTTTTTCTGAGACGTAGTAGCCTATAAAACCACCGGCCAGGTGCAGACACTTGACTCGTATATTTACGCCTCGCGTCACGGATTTCTAATACAACATAGAACACAGTCACGATAGTATCCAAGGGGATAATGATAAGATGCAAGGTTGACTAACACATTTTCGAGACAAATTCAATCAGCACGAAGCGTATTACATATATACAAGAGCTCGTTTAAGAATAAATTTTATTAGTTTACGTATTACCTTTGTAATTTTCTTACTTGGTAAAACTAATGCAGCTACCCATACCATATAAGATAGTGAGGTGGCTGCGAGATAAGCGCTACGGGAAATAGTCCTACCAACATCCGAATAACCCGGGTTAGAAGGAAGCACCATGGGGGACCCTGCGGAGTCGAGATGTCCTTCTGTCCTCCAGCGTCGCGTGTAGCATACTGGCTAGAACGGGGCGCAATTGAGTTCAGCCACTATGCTACCTGTTACATATTTCACGATATGATGTTTTTATGTCACTCTTGTTATGTCGCTTGAGACGCTGGAAACACAACGCTGAATTCACAATGCATGTAACCGTCACACATGAGGAGCAAACACTATGCTTGCTAATGGTTTTTCCTAGAAAATACTACGAAAATATGTACGTAGATCTGCCAAAAGTACGACGAGTCGGTGAATGGTATTGTATCTCTCATACGATATCTCATCGTATCTCGCAATATTGTTGCGTAGACTAAACACTTCAATTCTGAGTCTATTAGCTTTTTGTTTTTACATCTTTTGATTGTTTCAGAGCTGCTGCGCGGTTATTTTGAGACAGTTGAAAAGGTCACGGCATGGTCGGGGCGTTTACATTCTTAATGCCAATGATAAATATAAATAGAAAAATATCGCCGTACGACCACCTCGGTGTTACTGATACTTTGGACTGTCAGCTATGCGATTGAAAAAATCGAATGTAATTCTATCATTGAACGCAATATTATAAATACGCGATGGTTGAACCTGTTCAGAGGCCAATGAAACTTTTTACCCCTGTATATTCGTAGTTTTAATTCGGTTTCGCATAAAGGCGCCTAGTAATTGATACCACAGCCATGTCGAAAATGTCTTATCCTCATCGCCAGATTCACCGCAGCCGTCGTCCTCGGGCATCCTCTCAAACAGGAATGATTTTTTTCTCAAAATTTTTTAGTTTCTATGAAAAACATGACTCAGCTGTACTCGCCATCTTTCCTCCTCAGGAATAACATGATGTTGATGGGTTAGCCAATGTGGTTCTCGGAATAGCTGGAAAGAAATGCACAGAAAAAACCTATACCTCTGATGGGACACAAACCCACGACCCCCAGATAACCGGTCTGGTGCTCTACCAATGAGCTTCAGGGGCACGTTCCATCAGATATATGGGTTTTTTCTGTGCATTTTTTTCCAGGAATAACAGAACATCCTAATTGAACGATCTCCCTGCCGCGGTGTTCTCATAATCATTTTGCTCTATTACTAATATATTCAAGTCACGTAATTTCATCTAACGACGTTGTCGCAGCCTCGCGACCAGAAAGACTCCTGGGTTGACTTCTCTGTTCTTTATTCTCGGTCCAGTAACGAGGTTAGGAAGATTCTCTTTTATATTTCTCTTTCCTAATGATGTTACACGTTTTTGCATCATTTGGTGAGAGCGCCCCCTGTTAACAACGTCATCTAACGATAGCTTACTGATCTCACTGATATATGACTCATTTTAAAATCGCGCAATTTTTTATTTTAGGTGGTTGATTCTTGATTCACTTTTCTCATTTTCTGTAAAATTATATCGGATATCGTAATTAATGAACACCCCATAGGTAAAGTGAATCATGTAGTATTTCCACGCCCATACTGTTGGCATTAATAGGAACTAGGCGATGCCACTTTCCAGTAAGATATATGGACCATCGCTTCGCTGTCTGCTTGACTGACATCTCAAGCTTAATCCGATACATTAGGTTGGTTGGCTCTCAAACCAGATGGTGTACATCCAGTACATCATCGATTGCACGCCCGGTGGTTAGTTATAAGTAAGGAATATATTCGTTATGTTGTTAGTTTAATCGGGCGCGCTGTGCAGTATATTATAATATGGTCACTTGATATTAAGAGGCTTGCATCGTCAGTATATTGTGGGATCGAATTGAGTTGCGGAATACTTCTGCGGTTATTTCGCTCCGATGCTTGTCTTCATCACTGCATCCAGCAAAATATAATCATCGTTCTTGAACACTTGATCATAAACTTCATTGACCAGACTACACTATCGCATACAATCTCTAAATCCAACGTATTTCACCGTTTGTGGTAAATTAAAAATCGCTGTGTATCGTGTAAAGGCGTCGAAGACCTGTCATCCGGGTGGAGCAAATTGGATTCTCATTCAAACGCCCTATTCGGAAGAAATACGAAGCAGACGTTTCTGTGATATTTATAACTGGTTGGTTGTGACTGAGTAATTATTTAAAGTGAAACACTATCATTCCGCCATTCTATAATGGTATCGCACACTTGCTCGTCTCTTGTGATTCATCAGTCAGACCTCGGCCGGACACTATGACTCACCATTCAACCGGCGCTTATTTGGATGCACCAACATCGCGTCCACATTTCTCTCTTTGTCCCATTGTCAATTAAAATCAGTCTTGCGATTAGTGTTGACATTCGTCATACCATCGACTGTCCGCGCGCCTGAAGTGCTCGGCGTCCACCGGTCAATACAAAAATCTACTAATGTTACTCCATGTCGCCATGCCCCAACGAGATAATTGACTTCTCGCAGAAGTAATCACGACGTTCTCAAATTTCAGTGCTAACGATTCGCTCGATAAAAGTCTTTGTTTCTTAGGCTATCTCTCAGAGTGCAGTTATGCTTCTTGTTAGCGTCGTTACTGACTGCTTTTGTTATTTGCACTCTTGCGCTGCCTTCAACACGTCGAAATCTTTCCCGTTTACGAACGAATGAAGTCGACTAACGTTCAGTAAGAACGCGGCCGTCTTTTTATTCACGCACACCGAACGTGACTAATCAATTTACATTTCTGTGCTATTTTCTTATTCGGAGTGCGGGATCCATTAATAGAGAATGTAGTTAATTTTAAATTATCAATGTGTATGTTAGTATTTTCGCATTTTATCAGTTATGTCTATTGCTGATTAAACGATAATATTATTCCGACACGTGTCAAACACAATCAATGATATACGTGTCGGTTCTGGCTGTCGATCAAATGTTTAGATAGCATAAAAAGTGAACTCGCAACAGTGGGTGTTACAATACATTGCTCTAAATCTATATCTCGTTTGTTCTGTAAAAAATGCGTGGTTTGCGGATGATTTTGGCACGTTCATCATCTCACAGTGAGTCATTTTGGACGCGCATCTGACTCCCAAGGGTCGCCGTAATCGACGTAAAGGAGGTCACTATCCCACTCGATGTCTATATTAAAAAAATCACATTTTTTAATTATCCGATATGTTTTCTTTGAGCGAACTGACTTGGTTTTCAGCGTGTGAACATCAATTTGGCATAAATGGCACAAAATACCTGAACTGGTGATCCTCCGTGACTACATAAACAATTGTCGACCAGTACCTGTATCAACTGAATCAACGTACAAACGATAAGTGGGTGGGCGCGACCCACCGGCGCATTTGGCACCGGTTAATACACATGCCGAAGCTCTTGAATGATTGCGTTGGGCAACTGAGAGACACCCTGTTATTGATTTAGTGTAAAAACCTCCATTTATCATCCGTGGCTAGATATGACGTAATTTGACAGACGAGAATATTTACCTGTACGATTTTGGCTGCGTGTATTTCTGCTATCACAATCATGCATTAAGCACGTGATTTTCCAGCCGTTAAAACCACAGTGCTCGAACTAAAAAATCAATTCAGACACGCCCATTCGGATATTTTTGAACTTAAGTCTAGCAAGGTAACTGCCGTTGAAGGGGATTTTGACAACAAATAAATAATTTTAGTTGTCAGGTTTTGCTTAAGTTATTTTTGGAAGAATCTGAAGGAAAATGGTACACCGACCCACGATAAAATTAATGCGCGCTCGTTATAAAAGAAATTAACGTTTTGAATGTAATAAAGTTCCGCCCATTTTGTGGATTTTGATGTTTACACGGCGCCATAATACGTACAACAATAACTGCTTAATAATATTGTAACCAATGCCATTGTTAAATGTTTTTTGGGCTTGATATTTACATCTCCCGTTTATGAGATTTCCAGATGCAAATAATTGCCCCGGGGTTTGCTGTGAAAAAGTCGAACACAATACACACATGTTTACGAATTCGCGTTTCAATCAACGTCAGAAGATTACGCAAGTGATAAGTGATAAGTAGGGCCAACAATGCGGAACGTCGAATACCCAAGAGAAATATCAAAGACGTAATATGGAATTTGGCATTCATCCGAAATTCTTAATTTAGCTTGACGGTCGACGATGCCTTTTAGGAAAACAGTACACACAGTGAGAGCTAACGATACGATTAAGACGATCTCTACTTGCGAGAAGAAAATTTTCGCGGGAAACGCCTTCGGAGACTTATGAAATTTATTCACGAACTTTCGCAGACATGTAATATGCTTCGTCAAGCTTGTGGAATGAAATTTTTCAACGTGTAAAATACGGGAAATTTGTGCCAAACAATCAGCATAAGTTGGTGATATTGGATTACTTATCTATGAACATAAATGGTTAGAGAAAATATATAATGATAGCGTGATTGGTGAAGAAAAGAGTGTAGTGGTGGAGGTGAATAGAATATGATAAAATGAGGTGAATAGGAGGTTTATATTAGTCTTGAAAGGTGTTCCTATGCATTTTTTAATTTTTTAAAGATGTTTTTGAGACTAATACGGCTTCTTAAACTATACTTGAGATATGTTAATGGGAGCAGCCAACGTGGTTCCTGGAATAACTGGAGATAAATGCACAGAAAACCTATGCCTCTGATGGGACTTGAACTCACGCCCTCCTGATAACCGCTCTAGTGTTCTACCAACTGAGCTACAGGGGCAAGCTTTCTCTTGCGCATTTAGATGTTTCACACCGCATTTGAGAACACTGTTTAGACTGCACAAATTTTACTTGTCTTAATATGTGATGAAGAGTTTTATGGTAGAATGTCAGATTTTACTCGTCTTGTGATGAGGTTTAATCGGAGATCATCCGATTTTTCTCATCTTGTGATGAGATGTTCTATCGTAAATTGTCCGATTTTACCCATCTTCATATGTGATCACAGGATTTATCGTATATTGTCCGACTTTTCTAGTCTTGACATGGGATCAGACGTTCTATCGTAAATTGTCCGGTTTTACTCGTCTTGTGATGAGAAATTTCATCTGAGATTGTTTGATTTTGCTCGGCTTAACATGGATGGAAGCCATGTTGCATTGCCGTAATTGTAGAGTTGTCAAAGTGTATACAGGATAATTGTTTTACGGTTTATTTTTCTTTTTTTTCAGAGTGCGATCCGCCACCCCACAAACACAAGTGAGTCGTACCCTATAAATATGTTACGTATTTATAGTGGATATACTTGAATTAGCATACATCGTGCGCGATTAACAACTTCCTCTATGATAGAAGTATTTCGTCTGCAAGTGGATGATTTGAATCCTGCATGGTTTGAGGGGTTAGCACCTGAAGAAAGATACTCCAGAAAAGTTTGTGCCGATATGTTGATCGCATTCAGGCGTAAATAGGGGCTATCAAACGACCTTCTTATTTTCCGTATAAGTTAAAGTGTAAGGCATATACTGGTCACCATTTTAGAATGAATAACGGCAATTTAGAGGGTGTTTCCAGCAGTGATACACATGCGATTTTCCGTAATAAAACGTTGGTTACAGGAGTACATTCCGATGCAACCAACTTTTTGGTATAGACACCAGCTTAAATCTTATCGCAATGGTTATAAAAAGCAGCGAATTTTTTGGCAGCGGATAAAGCAACCTATAGAGAAATTTATCTTGCCACGTTTTTCTTTGAAGGATTGGCCGATTTCTTGTGTTTGTATATTCAATTTTTTCCTGAAGAATATCAATTATATAAGAACACCTGGATACGTCGGTGGTGAGCGTTCCTCAGAAATTAGAACTCACTTCGTGGCGGATAATACTCCATTGACGGTAGAGAAACATTGTTCACCTAGATCAGCATCTTGATATAACATTTATTTTCAAATGTCAAAAGCACACTTTTGATCCCGATAAAGTTCACTTTTGTGTAAATGTCAAACTCGTGACGACAACCTTGTTCAGACGACCGTTACGGATTATAAAGCAACTTTGTTCCAAACTAGCACAGCGGAATATTGCTTCTGAGTCGTGCGTGTGATTGGCTACTCGTTCTTACTATATCTCATTGTACTACGCCGAGTGATTTTCATTGATAAAACCAACCACATACTAAATATTAGATTCTGTCATAAAACGGACGTTCTCGATTTAATATAAGTTTCACCAACTTATTCCCACGATCAAATCCAGTTTTTTTAAAATGAAACTTTTCGTTTAACAACGGATTTCACCAACCACATCCCTCCTCTAGGCCATAATTGTGTGTAAGTTCTATAATGCGCCGCCGAACATGAGAAAGTACATTTGTTCATGGAGATGAACTACGAGTTACAATTATTTTAAAGTGGAAAATACGCATATCCAACGCTTCGTATGTGTGCATATACATATGTACCGACGAACTGGAATGAAAACGTCGTCTACTCCAGTATATATGAGCACTAGTTAACAACTGAAGAGGTTCGCCTCATTCGTTGTAATCGGGTAATCATCAGCACGAAGACTGGGCCGACAGTTGGCCTGCGGTACGTCATTTCACGCCACTGTTTCCGGATGATTTCGGCAGATAACCTACATCTGTCGCGCACTGCGCTGAATCTGTGATAGGTGACGATCTAATAGTCCCACACTTCAATCTATATGTATTATATTCATTCGATAGATAAAACTTATTTCATATATGAATTCATACATAATCGATTTTTGCCTCGGGTGTTTTTTGTAGACGACATTGTGGCTATATATACTCCCATCAAATCAATACTGTCTGCGCGTATTGGTTTTGAGATATGGTTTTACATTGATAGGACATTCGCAATGTACCCAAGCAGTGGTATACACAGACAATGCCGGACGCCATGATGCGTAAAACTCAAATGTTCCGATGTGATTTTTTTTCACCTTTACCTTTTTTCACATTGATACGACTGTTGTCTGCGTAACCCGTTCTCCCTCCTGATTTCTTCCACAACCACACCCTCTTCGGTTGCTCACCAGTATATATTTTGTTCGTCTCCCCTACCTAGTCATTGGGGCTGATATAATTGCACACAAGATATTTATTGCGTTGATGCTTATTTGAGTTAGAAAATCGACAACAACTACGACGACGATGACATCCATGACCATGTGGGGAACCCTTATGGACCAACGATAAACGACGCAGGCAACCATTTTGCCTCGTTTAACCTCCTTCCCTTTAGAATGGCAATAAGATTACTTTAAATCGCGTATTTTTCGCATATTCTAACCAGGTGAGAAACGATGGCACTAAGCCGCTCTGTTGGTCAAGTATTCGTAACTAAACTCGAACTTGGATGATTGGATACGCGGACGTCAATCACATGCGACATCCCGTTTATTCTGTTAAAGCATTATCACGTAGCCCCATAACAGATAGCGGCAGTTTAGTGACGTATGTAGACATTGATTTTCACGTACGTATTACGTAATGCTGACATTTTTACACGAAAGCCCTATTATTACCGCCAAAGTCGGAATATTATCGATTTTATCTATAACTAATAGGATACTCTATATAACCAAAATAACATAAAGATAACAGCGGCGTGATCTGGTGTTGATTTAGACGGGATAATTATAACGATTCCGGCGCGTATAAATCTGATTGCCAGTGGCGGCCTTGACTTAAGAGTAGTCGATTACTGGGAGCAATAAGTCATTCCCATCCAAGTACCGAAATTGCTAGGATCCGATTATTCAATCATGGAATTATCCGTTTATCCTATCAATTGAATTCGTCCATATTTACGTCATGTCGTTACGTATGACTTTTGCTTGAACCGTAGCGCCGGGCTGTAGTATCTGTTTTTCGATAAAAGATGCATGTAGATGATGATATTTAGATGTAAATTGCCTCGTTTTGTCGTAGAAGTTATCTCCCATTTTACCTATAGCACTTTTATACTTTCAGATTTATTGCACGCAATAATTTGATCAAACAGCCAATAGCGGATTTTATCACGACCTAGGTGGAACAAATATAGTGCATCCGTTTTTGGGCTAACCCATCATATCTCCATCGCGCTATAACATAAGTTTAACCGTCTGATTTCACAGTTTCTGCTCAACCCCAGCCCCACATCGCTCCAAAGTTGCAACTTCAAAACAACGAGAGCATGTTCCAAAACACCGAACCAGTTACTAGGATGTTAAAAGTTTAGGCTAATGAAAAGCTCGTAATTCTCTGGCAGACGTTTTTGTCAGTAATCAGCTAGTGAGGGGTCTTTTTGGTTACCACCCCGTTTGCCCTTTCTCTATGGAAGTGATGGAATTCAATATGGTGGTCTTTTGCTTATGCCACCGGGCTAATTTGTGCCGATAGTCGTGCATGGAGATAAGACAACAGATTGCGTGATGTTCCCTGAGACAGGCGCATGACTGAATGGTACGGCGCGGAGTGAGCGTGGTATTTTTAGGTTAGCCGAAGAACGCCAAAAACCACGGCCCGATGAGATGATTTGTTCATCAAAACATGCCGAATAGCTAAGTAGCATTCCCATGATGTATTACTGGTCGAATGCAGTAAACAATACTGTAATCTTCCACCGTGCGCTACGCCACAGCGATAGCGCGGAATTATAGCCACGTATACACGCGTGCGCGCGCACGTACTCATATACACGTATATATATTTAATTAGCTCACCTGAGCTTATGCTCGGTGAGCTTTTCTGATCGTCCGTCGTCCTTCCGTCCATCCGATGTTAACATTGTCTCAAACGATCTTCACAAAACCGCTTATCGTAGAGATATTGCACTAGTCTTGGTCTCTTCTAGATTTGTGCAGGGTATCGTCATTGCAGCAAGGGGGAGGTAACTTCTGCCGATGTTCGTACTTTTTGTTAAAAAATCTCAAGAATCGCTTATCGCCGAGGTCTGCTTCTTGGCAAATATTGTTCTTAGAGTGGTCTCTCCTATATTTGTTCATGGTATCGCCATCGCAGCTAGGGAAGGTGACTTCTGTAGATGTTTGTTTTTTATTTTTACAATTTCATCTCAAGAACCGCGTATTGCAGAGGTCTGCTATTTGGCAGATATTGTACTTGGGTTGGTCTCCTCTAGATTTGGTCATCATATTGTCATGGCAGTGAGGGGAGGTAACTTGTGTCGATATTTGTATTTTTATTTTTAAAATATTTTTTCGCGAACCCTTCAAGGCGGGGTCTGCCATTCGGGTTGATGTTGTCCGTAGGTTAGTATTTTTAGATTTTTTCAGCATCTCGTCATGTGAGCAAAGGGGGGTAATTTCTATCGACTTTTTTATTTGAAAATAATTATTCTCCTATGTCCGCCAAGTGCAAAGGTCTGCATTTGGCAGATATTGTCTGTTTTGGTCTCATTCATATTCGTTTAGGGCATCTCTATTTAGTCAATTAGAGGTGATTCCTGCCTAGGTTTATCCACTAATCTGTATTTTCTTATTTCAGAATCTTAATTGGCATTTTCAGGTCTCTTTGGCATCTTATTTTTGATGTTTGATGTTTTGTCTCTTTCCCTTTTTTTTAGGTGAGAGCGTCTTGAGGCCTCTTTGGCCTCTCGTATATATGTATATATGTACGCGCGCGTATGTATGCAGTATCTCCTGTGACCATAGACGACCACCGCTCAAGATGTAGATATCTACAGTAAATTATCTACATTATATTCTTTAGGGAGAGAGAGAAGGGGAGGGGGGG
>WURV02188835.1:0-12582 GCA_011762755.2 Epimenia babai | reverse complement strand
CCATTCAGTAAATACCAGTATTTACTAAAATGGTTTAGGGAATACCGGTATTTACTGATTACCAGTATTTACTGTAAAATATATATGACTTATACAGTCACTATCATTTCATTTCTCGAATCTTTACATTTATGCAGAAATTTACCATGCCCACGCAGATACACTCTCCTATACACATCACATTCACTATTCTGAGACGCTAAGGCCGACAACTGTATTATTTCGTGGGGCTTTTCCTGGCGCACCACGACAACAGCCAGTCTCTATAGCTAGATCATGAGCCGAACAACGCATGCGTGTGAAGCACTTCCGTCTGTTTTCTATATTTACACGCTCCAAATAGTTTCCATGGCCAAATTTAACTTCTGATGGCTCTTCAATCACTAACATAGCAACATTCATGGAAATATTGCGAGACGTGGAATATTTCTATAGTACTCCAAATCAAGTGTCACTTTGAGACATGCCTTGTAATATTGTAAATCGTAAATAATGAAATTATATATGTAATTAACCCCGTGGAATTGTTTTCTGTAAAAACTTTAGATATCGCCGAGTGCTTAAAACGCTATATTCGTAACTAAATGTTCGCACGGTAAAAAGTGCCGGAGTTTTAGGATGTCGTATTACCAAGTACTGGAGCCTGGAGTCGTGCGGCTCTAATACGGCGGATGCTTAAAACCTTGCTATCTTCAAACTGAGTGGACAGGCTGTGGAGAATAGCTGTAAAATATTAATAATAAATTACCGTCTTTTATTGGTGTAAATATTATTTGCACTTACTATAATGCTAATTAATAATCAACCCACGAAATTTTCTAATAACCTACATGAACACAGCTTCCTCCCGAATACTCCACACGTGAGAATCTTGACCATTTTATAGACGAGTGAACATTAAAGAATTCTCTGGACTCTATAGACGAGTGAACATTTAAGAATGCTCTGGATTCTGTAGACGAGTGAACATTTAAGAATGCTCTGGATTCTGTTGACGAGTGAACATTAAAGAATGCTCTGGATTCTATATACGAGTGAACTTTAAAGAATGCTCTAGATTCTATGGACGAGTGAACTTTGAAGAATGCTCTGGATTCTATCGACGAGTGAACTTTGAAGAATGCTCTGGATTTTATAGACGAGTGAACATTAAAGAATGCTCTGGATTTTATAGACGAGTGAACATTAAAGAATGCTCTGGATTTTATAGACGAGTGAACATCAAAGAATGCTCTGGATTCTATCGACGAGTGAACATTAAAGGATGGTCTTGATTCTATAGACGAGTGAACATTAAAGAATGCTCTCGATTCTATATACGAGTGAACATTAAAGAATGCTCTTGATTATAAAACAATGCTCTTGATTCTATAGACGATTGAACATTAAAGAATGCTCCGGATTCTATCGACGAGTGCATGCTTTGGATTCGAGTTACGTGGCAGAAGAGATCGCGCCTCACTCGCGAATGTTAGACTTGAACATTCTTTGTAAATTCACGCCCAAGATCTCCTCAACACGTGTATCCACCTCGAGCGACTGTTCCAAGTGGTGAGCCATCGGGGACTTGATGAGAAGCACATACCTGGAAAAGACAAAACACTCGAATTAACAAGCTCTGATCGGAAGTCGGAAGTCGGATGAAGGTAATTGAGTTCGGACCATAATTAAGTCCTGATCCTCCCGACGGTGCGAGCTACAAATAGATAATCATAATGAACAAAGGTGTATAAAACACGCTGCCTGCCGGCTTATCAATTTTGACATAAATACAATGGGAAAATGGGAAATCTGTCGTCTGTGCTCGTGGGGAATTGTGATGTTTTGTCACGATCGCGTGGTTCATTTTTAGATTGTCGCAAATATTTACCGCGTTTCGCTCATTTATATACTGTTATATGGAATGATTCTAGAGGAATATCTCTATACCAAGTGGCTTTTTGTAATATATCATGAACATGCAGTGGCGGTATGACCGTATTGACAAGGTAAGGTTATGATTAACATCTTAGTTAGTCAAAAAATGTTACCTTTACGATTAGTTTATTACGATATGTCTAACACGGCACCCCACATCTTGCTTCATATGAGAACGTTTTTATTTTCTTGCACTTTTATACTCTGAACTGTTGAATTGTAGGCTAATGTTATTAGACGGTCGTCTGTGTTCGGGAACACGAATCCGCGCCGTAAAAACAAAGTTAAGTTCTAGCTACAGAGCGAATTTACTCGAGTACGAGCGTGGCAATCCACGCTATAATCATTTCAACTCTCAGACACCAACACTACATTATGAGGCTATTATCACCCGAGCGTCCCTACTTACGAGAATCGATTTATCCAGCCTGAGGACAGAATCTTCAAATCCTTTGATCTTATGACGTCAAAACGTCTATTTTAGAACAGCTTTCTCGCGAAGAGTGGATTTAAACACGCGTATCTCCGACGACGAGTTCCAGTCAGCAATCCGAACTCATATAAAAGTGTTATTAGACAATATTGATTTCATAAATTGATATGTATCGCTTATTAAATCTAAATCTCGACCGTAGAAACATATTCTCTTGGGGCATCTTGGACGCGCAACTAAAAAGTAGTAAAGACAGTCGAATGCCCCCACAAACTATTGCTGAATATTCGAAAATAGCTTAAAGCTGAAATCATATTATTTGTGGTGTTTTTATTAATTAGAAACCTGTTATGACAAAACAGCGTATGAATCGAATCGACAAAAACCATCTCTACAGCATGATCAGGAGTTGTCTTGGGAAAGAAAGCGTAACATTATTTATTGAACGTACCACAGATTTCTATAGAATCAAGTTATCGTAAAGGTATAACGAAGTATGTCTTCACGCGACTGTTATTTACTAAGTGATTACTATTCCTGAAGGTGCACTAAAATATTAACTTTTGCTATTTCATATTTTTATTTCTATTTTTTTAAATAATTATAGTAAATCATTAATAACGAATGAAGATAATTGATTATAAACACGATGGAAAGCGTGCCTAACTTTGTACAGGAACCAAAATTAATACACAAACAAAACCTGTGGACATTGCCGATCATTTTGCGCCAGGTAGCCATGCATATCGCTAGTAATTTTGAGGTAATAAAAACCTAAAACCAAAAGCATAACGAAAAATTTGCGTCCAAAACGAGGCGATATTGTTTATGTTTATCTCCCCCTTGTTAGAATACTTTATTACAGTACATATCAATAAGCTAGTTGATGTCGTCGGATTGGAGCTGTATAAAATATCTTAAATGTGTGTTCTAGAATCTAGAGTCAAGTTCACTCTGACTCGAGACCATTAATGAAGAAATCTTTGACTTCACAAAAGCGACAAGTTTTAATCATGAGATGCGATTCCCAGCAAAGCGTTTAACGAGACATTGAGAAAACTATAGTTATTGATCTCAATCATTAGGTGAACGCTGTTTCTTGTGCTTGGTACATATGTTATCAGTGGGATCTCGTTTGATGCGATAAGAGGTTGTATGTGGTTAGTGATCGATTTGACGTTACTCTCACCCGATGTGACGGTAATGGCCGTAGACATACGGGATCACTATCATTTTAATATATAGCTATGGAAACTTGATATTGATGACACGTTAAAAAGACAAGAGTGAGCTTGTTGTTATCGTAATTGCTGTTATTGCTCACAACCGTAACGAATGCCCGTCACACTCACAAAAATGACTCATTTTAGTTTGAAAAAAATTTACAATAACCGACACCGGTACGAATCTGTCTCCGTACTCCAGCACGGAAAGCTTGCTTACTGCGTGCAGCGAAAGGAACGAGAGAAAAAATCTGGTTAATTCTACTGCGCAGCTTTTGTTTCCCACTGCGTGGCTCGTGGTTTCCACTGCGGCCTCTGGTTCCTACTGCGGCTTGTGATTCCTACTGCGGCCTTTGGTTCCTACTGCGGCTTGTGGTTCCTACTGCGGCTTGTGATTCCTACTGCGGCTTGTGGTTCCTACTGCGGCTTGTGGTTCCTACTGCGGCTTGTGGTTCCTACTGCGGCTTGTGGTTCCTACTGCGGCCTCTGGTTCCTACTCCGGCTTGTGGTTCCTACTGCGGCTTGTGGTTCCTACTGCGGCTTGTGATTCCTACTGCGGCTTATGCATATGGAAATGATAAGTGCTGCTATATACTAAACCAAATAAAACCACATGCCATAGAATATAATGAATCTTACTGTGGTATTTGAGTGCCTACCCGCGCCAATTTACGAGCGGTGATTTATCACAGAATCTCCGTATTTACCTGAGTGCTAAAGTTTTGTACAAATATTCATAACGGATTAACGACAGTTGTATTAACTCTTATCAGTCCGACAGGCTGGGCGATAAATCACCGCAGCGCACAAATCATGAGACGATATTGTAGATATAAGCTGGTGCGGCTGCCCGAGCCGTAGACCTATCGTGTAGAATGTTATCGCGATTTGCGGTTACCAGACGTGTGGGGACGGAGAATACGTTACCAAAATTAGTTTATACTGTATTATATACGGGACTCATCACAGATGTTGCCAGATCATTTACAGACGTCAGTAACGATGTTCATCGATTCATAATGGCCATCCATTATACGAGAGTAACAGGATCACACGGGAATGAATACATTAACGGATTTACGCCGTAAGTAAGACTTTAAAAATCAAACGTCATGGGTCGGACATTGGTCGACATTACAGTATATTTATATTCGCATGACGACTGTGCCTACAGCCGGACACGCGAAGCATTCTGCCTCCGTAGTCCGTATTCACTGACGACATAACGATCTCAAAGATTAACAGTCATTGACATGTTGGCGCAATTTAGAACGAATTGAATATTCATGCTCTGTCGACTATAGAGAAGTCACTGAACAACACGTGTCCTGAATTATTGACGTGCCTCTATGTACGTTCATCGCTTAATAAATGCGAGGCTCTCATAGTCGGTGCCATATTGAATAAGATTCAGATAAACATGCACGCCATCCTAATACCGACAAGTTCGACGGCCAGCATGACCACGCTCAATTCCTAATTTATGCATCGTAAAATACCTATAGAGAATACAAAAGTACCAAAGTATCACTAATATTATTAATATCACCATCATCGTCGTCGTCGTCATCGTCGTCATCGTCGTCATCGTCATCATCATCATTACCATTACCATTACCATTATCATTGTCATTATCATTATAACTTTTATAACTGTTTAGAAACTTAGCAAATACGAAAATACAAAGGTAACACCTTGTTGACTAACTATATAATATATCAAGTATACTTCATCAGGTGCCTGATAAAGTATACTTGATATACGAAAGCTTGTGTTAATCCTTATATAGTTAGTCAACAAGGTGTTACCTTTGTATTTTCGTATTTACGACATGGCTAACATGGCAACCCACACCTCTATGTCATGTATTTAGTGAGCATGTTTGAGTGCAGCACAAATGCTAAAAGAATTTACACTTGGCGTTTGCAGAAATGTGGGTACTTGCGATTTAAAACATCAAATGTCATCAATGACAAATGTTTTTTATATCATTATAGCTAGCTATCACATATCCGACCTTTGACATCATGCCAGCAATTTCATTATCCTTCTCTCGAATGTCACTCTTCAGTTTTTCGAGATCACGTGACAGTTGACGAATGGTTATATCCTTATTGGACAGATCACGCTGTAATTGGGTGATTAGTCCAGACATGATATTTTTGTCATTCGAGACCTTTTTGACTTCATTCCGAAGACTTGCAAGCTCAGTGACCTTCTCATTTAACTCATCCCGGACATTTTGTGGTTTGTCATGTAGTTGTGCACTCACATGTTCCAGCTGATGAATTTGTTAAAAATAATCTTGCAATTATCGAACAGAGGCACAACTGTGTTCACTCATAGATGGAAAAAACATGTTACAAAATGAGGATAACCTGTAGTTTTAAAAACAAGATAAAGAGTTGAAACTGTAATATTGATAAGGATCACACTGATTGTTGCATATTAAACTACAATTATTACTCAAAGAAATTAGTTGCATGAAATTGAGCTATCTCTCCTAGTTATATTTGAAAGCTATCATCTACTCACTAACAAATTATTTGTCATATTGCTGAAATCTATGATGAAAGACAAGATCATCTATTAAGAAAAATTAGAAACTAGCAAAAATACGCCCTTGCCTTGATAATCCCTTGAACAACTCTCTCAATGAGTCTCAAATACTTTTTGTCAAATTGCCAAACTCTATGACAAACAGTTCAATAGTTCGTGAAAAAAATTCTTCACATGATGAATGAATTTTGATTCATCACCAGAGCTGTTCATTTGGGATACATTTATCTCTAATTGATATCTGTAAACTCTTAATGAACCACTCGTTGGTCTCACGTTTTGTCCATCTTCTCAGACACTGTACTTCTATTGTAATACTTTTTGTATTTCCAAAATTCTTCAGTCCCAATTTCCCCCTTACTCATCTTCCGCAACACTTCAATCTCCTGCCACCCCGCTTACTGCCATAAATTAGACAGGTCCCAATGATCACAAGAGAACGGGGGACTACTGTATATTTTATGTGTATTATACTAAAACCCATTCACATTGTACTGGTGTAGACAATGTAGGCCTATAAGTAGATCAACTATAACATCAAAGGCCCAGGTTATTCAGTGTCCACTCATGTAAAGTATGTTAGACAGCTAAACTCACACACTTTAATGAAATATATTTCATTTCAATTTCATTTTTGAGTGAGAGTGTTGCAACTTGAATTGTAGAAACAGATTTGCAGGTTTATTTGTCATAAGTGATGTTAAATAAGTATCTTTTGAGTTTACTCTTAAATTGACTTACATTAGTAAATTGATGAATATATAATGAAAGTGCATTAAATAGGGGGGTGCAGTATAGCAGAAATCACGGTCACCGAAGTGAAGACATTTCGTAGGAGGAATGGAGCTACGAGAAGATGAGCGTGTTGAACCTGCAGATGATCAGTAATTTTGCAGTCGAGAGAATTCAGTGGAAGGCAGATTGTCAATTGTCTATTTAGTTGGTGCTGAAGTGTACTACCGTTTCACAGAAATCAGGTTTCAGGTAGGGTGAAATAGATTGAATGTTGTATCAATACATAGCCAGATTGAAGAGTTTTAGATATCTGTTTGTAGGATGTCATGTCATTTTTGAAGATTATTGAATTTTACACTGAGGTTGCAAAAAGGATTTGAGTGTTTGTGTTTATGGGAAGCTAGAGTTGGGTATCATGAGCAAAGAACATATGATCGAGGCCATGTTTCTTCAATAATGTCACTAATGAAAGAGGTACCCTTGGTATATGGGAGTGAACCAATAATATACCCAGAGGGACATCGTAGGGTAAGGGATGACTTTTTGAGGTATGGCGTGATGATGGGTGTCATCACTGTTTGAGGGAATGATCTAATTCTGCTAAAGGAGAAGTTGATTAATCATACTAGATATATCAAAATTATAGGAAAGCAGGATTTTATTAAAGGTTTAGGAATAGTTAACAGTGGGTCTTTTCATTAGGTGTTCCTTGATAATTTCATTTCATTTTTTCTTAATGGAATTGATTGAAGAGCTGACTAATGCGAATGACAATGAATAATGTGTCGTTTGGAGTCTTCATAGATAGGGTTTTAAGAAAGCGTTCGATACCATTGATCAAAAAATATTTTTAAACAAGCTGGAGCATTACGGAATTAGGGGATTGATGCTGTTAGGATCAATGAATATTTGACAAACCGTAAGCAATATGTATCATTTAATGGTGTGAGCTAAAAGACATAACTTGCGGCGTACCTTAAGGCTCCATACTTGGCCCTTCGTTATTTATTATTTACATCTATGATATAAGTAATGTGTCCAATTTGCTTTAATGCTTCCTGTTTGCTGACGATACTAGTTAAGTATATTCTGGAGACTCCCTTAAGAAATCAATGGAGTTGAAATGGTTCCAAGCCAACAAGCTCTCTCTAAATGTAAGCCAAACTAATTTTATTGTATTTGGAAATAAAAAATTCTGAGACATTTTAACAATTCAAATTAAAAAAGTGAATAGAGAACAAGTTAGTAAATATTCAGATATCATGCTAGATGAAAATATTATCATGGAATCAATGTATTAATTACTTAGAAACAAAAATTCAAAAAATATATAATATTGTTTAAAATATTTGTTGCCGATAGAAACCTAAAAAATGTGGTATAATACTCTTATCTTTCATTACCTCTTTTACTGTAGTGAAGTATGGGGCAATATATAAGAAAGTAAGATAAATAAACTTTTAGTTCTACACAAATGTGCTCTGAGATATATTAACCATAATAATTATTTGGCACACACTAGTCCGCTATTTAGTAAAAAAAGTCAAGTTAAATAATATTATTGCATATAAACATGTCTTGTATATAGAGCTTATCATTTGCCACATAATATTCAGTCATATTTTGTATGGAATGGAAACTGCCATCATTATACCCTTGGAAATATTTCAGACTTCAAATTCAAGTTTGCTAAAAACACAGATAAAAAACATTGCATTTCAATTGCAGGTGTAAAATTATGGAATGAATTGGACGCAGGTATACGATACTCAAAATCCCCTTCAACATTTCAGTACAAACTTAAAAGTAGGCTTACTGATTAATACGAACTATAGCTTATTTGCTGTTCATAGTCCTACTGCATTTATGTTAATATTATAAGATAGCCTACAAATCGTGTATAATAGTTTTTTTATTTATTGATTTTTTTCATATCTGTATTATATCGTGTAATTCGTGTGTACATTTAGTGCACATGCTATGTTATATAGCGGTTTCTTTGTATGTATTTTAGTGTTTTTATGTATTATTCTTGAGCATGTGAACGTCCCCTTTCTCTTATTGCAACGATCAGATCTTCCCATATTGTAATCGTGGTCGTTATCGATATAGTTTATTATTATCATTATCGTAATCGTAGTCATAGTCGCCATTGTCCTTATTACCCATATTCTCCGAATTCTCCGAATTCTCCATATTCTCCATGTTGTCATTGTTGTCATTCTTGTCGCCGTCACCGTCGTCACCGTCGTCGCCATCGTCACTATCATCCTTATTACCCATATTCTCCATATTCTCCATGTTGTCGCCGCCGTCGCTATCGTCTTATTACTACTTTTATTACTACTACTATTATTATTATTGTTATTAAAATTGTCATCATTAGCATCAAAACTGTTATTCTTTATCTTTTGATTAGCATGTTACCAGTCAGTTTTATCATGTGTATCCTATTATTTGGTAAACATTGACATGAATGCGGGTTCCCCCGCCTAAGTTCACATTTCATGACTTCCTTTCAACACATTTTCTAGTTAACTATTTGAATAATCATGTGGCTTTTATTGGCTATATTAAGTGTATATATGTATATATAACATGAATAATTCAGAATTGTTAATTCAGTGCTTAGCACTTTAACTGTGTATTGTATCTATGTTGTGTTAAATAAATAATAAAAATTAAAAAAACTGTCAAACTGCGAAGCCTGGAAAAGAAAAACTTATGAGCTCATCGTAAAAATAGCGCCACCTACTGGACATATTCTTCCCACACCCCATTGCTATACATATTCATTATCAATATAATACATAGTTGATCAATTACTTAAAAATTTTTAGGGATGTGCATATAAAATATGTAGGAATTCAGGATTAATGTGCTATTATGGATATGCAGAAAAAAAGTTTTAGTACACTAGTCATTATTCACTATAATGAGGTAATATAGACAAAATATATCATTGATTAGCTGTTTGTAGATTCGAGCATTTTGTTCACATAAATCTACCGGTATATTTACTACAAAAATGGGGGAAACAAATAGTTGTGTGGTAAGAGTACACTCGTAATCAAAACATCGCGCTTTCGAAACAGCAGGTCAAACTTTTCTGAGATTTGCTGGAGTCAACAATCTCTAAAATGGGTAGATAATTGAGATCTTTCACGGATATAAATATTGTACTTCATTTTCACTCTTTTATATGGATGTGTGAAAGTCTAATCACTGATTTGATGAAAGCAGCATCCATCTACACAAAACATAATCAATTGATCTTACTTGTTCATTAAGGGAGACGATCTCCATATCTCGAGCTGTCAATTCATTTTCTAAGGCCATCAACTTCTCTGCTGAGACAGTATCATATACCCCGAGGGGATCTTTGTCAGTCTGCGCTTCCAGAACACTCTGTAACTGACTAATGACACCATCCTTGCTCATGGAATCATGGCGTAGTTGTTCAATAAGTAAATTTTTATTGTCAACTTCAGACTCCATTGCCTTCAACTTCTCTTCATTAAGTCGATTTATTTTCTGCTCCTTACAGAAAAAGAAGGGGCAAACGATGAATTAACATATATTTCCTCACGAACACAGACAAGAGGGAAAATTTTTATATAGTATGCACTGTATGCAATTGAAATGTAACGCCATGTAAAACTGTATTCAAGACATCATGACAAATTCACACATCCAGGCTTACTACGTAAAGGATTCAGGTTGGATTCAATACACAATAATTGGATAGTGTACCGGAGGTCCGGGAACTCTATAAAGAGATCTTGATTGTACATTGATTCAGTATAGCTGAATGAAAAATGATGGTATGACATTTTACACGTTGGGTGGGAATGAAATTTAGTTAAAATACTAAATACCTTTCCTTGCAATGGAGTGAAGCCATTGGTGTCTGATCTCTTGTATGTAATATTCCCTTTGGAGGGTGGTTGCACTTGGCCTACTTTAATAAACAACAAAATAAATAAAAAAGCATTGCAAAGAAGCAGACTATCAAGTGGATCTGAATATGCCATATTATAGTATAGATCTAACACAACAAACCACATTTCCAAGATCAATTTTGGTCACTATGTCACTACTTTTCTCGATTTCTGCAGTGCCTGTGATAACTGTTAAAACGAACCACAACCGGTGACCCCCAAAAGTCTCTACATGCTCACATGAATATTGCAAAACATTCGCAAAGATGACCGATTGATTCACAAAAATAAATAAATTTAAACTTGACAAAATAAATGTTAAATATAATTAGAGAAAATAATCTAACAATCAATACGAATTTTCAAGATGATTTTTATAACAAAAAAGTACAATCATCGCCAAAAAAGATGTCCATTAGCTCCAATGACATATGCTTGAACAACTGTGAATAAAAACAACCTATGGATTACAGTATATTAGGCAAATGGCAACGTTCTATGTTGGAAGAGTGTGATCCAGAAAATGGATTATTCCATCTCAAATCAATAAACACAATGGCCACGTCAGTTAAGCATCATAAAATTCCTTAAAATACTCACCACACATAAAAGAAATAGTACATTAGAGAATTAGCGACTTGTACAAAGGCCTGTGAAGTAGTATATATTAATTTATAAAATATTTCATATTTAAAATATTAATATTTAAGCTAAGGGTTAGTTTTTTAGCAGACTTTTAACAAAATTAATATTTTAAGATTTCGGTATTATTAGTTAGATGACAAACCAATCCCAGGTATACATGAGTAACAATCACTCTATCAAACTGAATGAGATCAACACACTGATAATTTCAGACAAACAATAAAGTTGATTAGAAACTCCAGTTTTGAAAAAGTAAATGTACAGGGAAATAATTGTATGAAATCAACAGTTGATTATCAAGCTCACCTCTGTGAGCTGTGTGGCAACTGACAATCGGTGATGGACCACTGGCATCTTTACCAGCTGACAATATAGATGTGTAGCTGGTTGAAACATGAACATTCGAAGTAACTGCTTTACCCATGATCTCGAATGATGACTTGCGATTACTGCCGCTATTGCCAGCACTCATTGGCCGACTGAATATGGGCACCTGTGGCACGACTGGTACTTGTGATTGATGTAATGGCTGTGACCACATAGTACAAGAGAGAGCAGGGCCAGTGAGACAGGGTAGGTTGTTGTTGGGCGGTGGTTGTGTATAGATGGGTTGATCTCGCTGACCCGTCAAGGGTGGAGTCCATGCAGATCTTCGGTGAATATGCATGGATTGTTGTTGTTGTTGGTGCTCTTGCTGCTGTTGTTGTGGAACCTAAAATGCAGAAAAAATGAAAAAAAGACAGTGAAGGTCAGAGGTAGTGACATTTAATATTTTATGAACATAAATTTCACCTATATACTATGAAAAAATAGAAGGGTGTGAGGATCTCTGTAGTATGGAATATTTACAAATAAACCCATGAAAATTAGTCAGATAATTATATGTAAAGATGTGTTTTTTATTGAGATATATATCAATATAGAGATCTACAATTTCAGGAGGTATGCATATCTACTGAACTATTTCAGGAGATATGCATATCCACTGATTCATCCAGGAGAGATGCATATCTCCTGGAAATTTAGGCCAAAATTATTGCAGATCTCCTGAAATAGATTATTTGATGATATGGGTGCTTGGATCATTCAATAGACTTGTGGTTGTTGTTTCTGAACACAGCCTCTGAT
>WURV02188824.1:0-12585 GCA_011762755.2 Epimenia babai | reverse complement strand
GCTATAACGACGTCTTAGACACTCGCTGGCACCTATACACCTGGTGTCGATGTTTGCCACAGAGGAGATATGTAGCTATAACGACGTCTTAGACACTCGCTGGCACCTATACACCTGGTGTCGATGTTTGCCACAGAGGAGATATGTAGCTTTAATGACGTCTCAGACGCTCGCTGGTTGAAAGACATTGATGAATCACGGAACCTTTGGAAGGCGCGGCACAACATCGTCTACGCTTGCCTCGCTCTGAGGCCAGGGTCAAAGGTCAGTACACATATACTATCTCCTACCATCCGACACGCAGTTGACCGTGGTATAATTTGTCACCGCGATTGTTAACCTATTATCCACTGAGGTAGCCTTGTTTGTGCACCATGTATGTGGCAATCGATTCGGTTTAACCCGTCGCATGGGCCATCAATGGCCCTTTACAAAGCTTGCCTAAGTGTGCCGTGGTTACCATAATGAATGGATTAGCCACGAATGCGGCTAAAATTTGTTACGATGGTAATAACACTGGAGTGGAAACTGCGTGAATCTAGGCAGGCAGTTGACCGTTCTAACACACCCCACCAGTTCCAGACGCCCACAGACACCCTCCAGACGCCCACAGACAGCCTCCATAATCGTCGCATAATCCGCTATGTTAATAATTATTTAAAGTAAACTTGAATCAGGCGTTTATATCCCACACTTTAAAGCTGCTTGCACAGCTTGGCAGCTCTAACAGGCGCTGGTAAGCCACTCACAAATTTTGTTTCCCAGTGTATATTAATTTGCGTTGCCACTGAGAAATTTCACCGGTACTTATTTATGGCTAAGCCGACCAAAGCAATCGGGATAAAGTACCTTGCCAGAATACATCGGATAAAACACAATCGCATTGCTTGGATTCGAACCGTCTACCTTCTGGTTCGGAGGCAGAGCTATCCCGTTCTTATTTACACTGATTTACACTGACATGCTGAGATATGGGCGAGATAGGCGCCGTAGAGCCCACCCAAGGAGGAAGCGACACCCGGCAGAGTCGCGGTGAAGAAGCCATTATACATCCACACTGTGGGGGGCTACCTAGACCACCTGCCCCCTGCCCCCGCAAGCAGAAGGAATTCACGGCGCGTTTTGTTCGAAAAACGCAGCAGGAAGTACGCGAGTTACAGCGGGAAACATTCCAGGGTCTCCTCTGGGTTCGAGCGCAACCATCTAGCCACTACGTTCAGTTAGACCGCGGCCGGTCCATAGCTAGACCGCGGCCAGTCCACAGCCAATCTACGGCTAGTCTATAGCTAGTTTACAGCTAGTCAACAACTAGTCCATGGCTAGTCAACAACTAGTCCATGGCTAGTCCTCAACTAGTCCATGGCTAGTCTTCAACTAGCCCATGGCTAGTCCTCAACTAGTCCATGGCTAGTCCTCAACTAGTCCATAGCTAGTCCTCAACTAGTCCATGGCTAGTCCTCAACTAGCTCATGGCTAGTCCTCAACTAGTCCATGGCTAGTCCTCGGCTAGTCCACGGCTAGTATATAGTAAATCGTTTGAGATCTGTACATATGTAGTAACTGCGTATACCGTATATGTACTTTACGAGCTTGTTTATGTTCCTTGTTTTCTGCTAATATTTACCCATTGCCTGCATTCACTTAGGCTTTTTCAACGGACGTTTGCGTCCCGATCACTCATCTGCCGGAGATCATCATCAAAACAAAAGAAGACATAGAGGCGTCAGGGGTCATAGGTCACTATACTTTCCTTTTATAAGATTTTTTCTGTGGTCTTGTAACCTTGTTTATTGTGATTTTTATTAGATAAAGGGAGGTAATATATTCGAAAATTATTTTCTCTTTTCGATTACTGCCCTTTACATCTAATTCATTTTACACTGTAAGTGGTGCTTTGCACATAATTTACTTGCATCCATGCTAGCCAGTGAATACGGGTACACTAAAAGAAATTTCTTCCCAACGAGTTACGGCATCACCTGTAATTTTTTTTCGCTAAGGTCTCGTGGGTTGCCTAAGTTTTATTTTGACCCATAAAGGAGAGCAATTTTCCTCATATGCCCATTGACTTCAATTCCATTGGACATAATTTTTATTTTGTGACCTCTTATACTTTACTCGGTAGTTTTCCATTATCCAGGTCCCATAGTTGGCCATGTGGGTGACGGAAATTTCCACATTTTCTTCCCTGTTTTTCACGATGACCAAAAAGAGATGGAAATAATCCAAGGAATATCCGAACGCTTATCCAGGTTTGTATTTTGTCCACAATTACTTCGTCTCGAATTATTTTAACCATGAAAATTCATCAAAAATTTTTTTTCCAGTAATACATGGGAAAAATGTACAATAGGAGAAACTGCTTCAGGTTTTCCCTGACCACGAATGGAGGGCACTGAACTAGAAAGGCTATTGCACTTGCCACATAGTATATCAATGTGCCATTCCAACACGTGCACCACTTCACCGCATTGTACACCAGTGTACCGTCCAACATGTACACCAGTGTACCATTTTACCGCATCGTATACCATGTACCATTCCAACACGTACACCAGTGTAACTTTTTACCACATTGTACACCAGTGTACCATTTCACCGCATCGTACACCAGTGTACCATTTCACCGCATCGTACACCAGTGTACCATTTCACCGCATCGTACACCAGTGAACCATTACAACATGTACACCAGTGTATTATTACAACACATACATCAGTGTACCATTACAACATGTAAAACCAGTGTACCATTACTTCACATACATCAGTGTACCATTTCACCGCATCGTACACCAGTGTACACAAAACAGCTCATATTACATACAATATCCACACGACACTGGGTTGTAATCTATCTCTGCATTATGCAATGCGATAACTTCTTAAAACTTTATCAATTTACAAATAATTTGTATCCACTCATTATTATAACTAAATATTCTACATTTATCTAATTAGTTTTCGAGCAGTATTTGCCATATTTTAACAATGTCAGTAGAAAAATCACAAAAATACAAAATGTTGCCTAGCGTTAAATATCAAACCTTTTCCAATCGTCTTATTATATAACTCAATTAGTTATTAGTTAGTTATTACACGAAATGTATATAGGCGCTTTAGAGACATTATTATATTGTCAAGTGTCGTGGGCATCATCTTGTCACAATGACTAAGCGATAATATGGCACTTAAAATAAAACTTCATTATTATTATATTATTACCAAAAATTTGTTGCTATAGATCAAAGTGAATTACCGCAGGTGACAAAGTTCTATACATATACATACCTAAATTACATTACTACATTAGAGAGAGATGAGAGATGCTGTTTTAGTTATATTATATACGTACAATACGAAAAGTAAAGACATCACTGCATTGAATTTGATTATAGAGTGCATCATTCTAAGAATTGTACTCCAGTTATTGGCAGGTTATTCAGCGTTTTTATTCATATTACTTGTGGTTTGACACCTATCCAAATAGGTGCAAACAAATGTATTATTATTATTATTTATATTTCATTAAATATAGAAATACGTCAGAATATAAATAATCAAAAGCTTATAATGAGTTATTCATAAACATTTTTAATTGTATGTCTACAAATTTTCATGACTTAAAAATGTATATGATGATAACAACGACAAATCAGCATTTCGGATGATTCAAGATTTTAGTATCGTTAAATGTTTGTTTTTTTGGTTTTTAATTAATGCTTTTTGTAATTAAATGGAGTAATTGCGGATTTAAAGTGCGCTAATAGTATTGCTGTCTAACACATTTTACACCGGCATTAATACAGCATTGGATGACATAATAATAATAATACATTTGTTTTGGAGGCGCCCTAATAACTAGTATGTCTCTGAGGTGCCTATATACATTTCGTGTGATAAGTAATTATATTGTATAACACGATAGTAAGTACATATAAGTAAATCATAGCCTAACACAACAGTTAAATGAAATGATATGAAATAACTGATTATATAGCATAACACAATAAAAAATACATTTAAGTTAAATCATAGCCTAACACAACCGTTAAGTGAAATGGAATGGAATTCCATTAATAATACGGCCTACACCAAGCGAGAAAATGTAACACACACCCACATAAATTGACGATAAAACAGTAATCAGCTTCCCACACTTATTCAAACGGATAATTGTTTATTGGTGTGATTTTAAGTTGTTTTTTCTTGATTCGTTTGCGTGACAGGAGAGCGTTGTCTCTGAATGGTACGTGTACGGGGGAGCACGGTATCGGCATGGGTAAACGTCGTCTGCTCGTCGAAGAGGTCGGTCCGGTCGGAATCGAGGTCATGAAACAGGTTAAAGCTGCACTGGACCCAAAAAATTTAATGAACCCCACCAAAGTCTTTGTGGGAGTTTAGACGCTATCGTGGATGTTTTTTGTGTTAGCGTTATCATATTTTGTTATTTTTACGTTATTTTAAGCCAAGTGTGTGTATTTCGTGAACAATTGATTAAAATCCCGAATGCACTAAAGAGCAGTTAATCAACTTAGAAATGACAAAATGTTGATTTGGTATTTGTTTAAATTGTAGCTTTTATCTAAAATTGATCTCTAATTCTATTATATATTTAACACATCATCCGTATAACTTGCTATTTATTTATATAATTTTATAGTATCACCATTTACATTTATTAATTTTAATCAAATTTTTGCGTTACAATAACACTTGATATATATCGACATTAACTCCCAAAAGTCAAAGCAATAGACCAAGAAGTTACTATAGCTATTTTTTGTCATATCTTGTTGACATGTAACTAGTATTAACCCTTACCACACTGACATCTGTACATCACATCACTATAGCAATATAATTCTGTGACAACAGAGTGCCAAGGGTTAAAGGCTTTAACAAGAGACCAAGAATTAACTTTAGCTACTGTATTTCTTGTGATATGTTGGTGACACGTAACTAGTATCCAAAGCTTTAATTTAAAGCGACACAACATATTTTTTTCAACTAATGAATTATGCTACATGGATGTTAAATCACGCATTGACGGTGACTTATACCCAAGTCCCTGTAGATGAAGCTCATCAAAGCTCAAATCTATCTCATGCGTATGGTGAATAAGGCGAGAAAATGCACGTGAAACGTATAAAAACCTGGGTAGTCTCAGTACAACAAACTAAGAAGAAACACTAGTTGGTCTAGCGAGGTCTACGTGTAATGAGATCGTTTCACTACAGTGATGACATCTTCAATAGGCACACTGCAGTCGTCTATCTAGCTTATTGATATATATGGGATTGATAGATTGATTGACTCATCGATCGATTGATTGATTCGTTGATTGACTGATTTATTGATTGACTGATTGATTCATTAATTTACTGATTGATTCGTTGATTGATTGATTCGTCGATTGATTGATCGATTCGTTGATTGATTTGTTGATTGGCTGATTGATTCGTTAATTTACTGATTGATTCATCGATTGATTGATTCGTTGATTGATTCATTGATTGATTCATTCATTTACTGATTGATTCGTTGATTGACTGTTTGATTCATCAATTGACTGATTAATTTATTGACTGATTGATTCGTTGACTGATTGATTCGTTGATTGATTGATTCGTTGATTGGCTGATTGATTTGTTGATTGATTAATTCGTTGATTGACTGATTTATTCATTGACTGATTGATTCGTTGATTGATTGATTCGTTAATTTACTGATTGATTCGTCGATTGATTGATTCGTTGATTGACTGATTGCTTTGTTGACTGATTGATTCGTCGATTGATTCATTAATTTACTGATTGATTCGTCGATTGATTGACTGATTGATTCGTTGATTAGCTGCTTGATTCATTGATTGATTGATTCGTTGATTGGCTGATTGATTTGTTGACTGATTGATTCGTTGATTGATTAATCAATTTACTGATTGATTCGTCGATTGATTGATTCATTGATTGACTGATTGCTTTGTTGACTAATTGATTTGTTGATTGATTCATTAATTTACTGATTGATTCGTCGATTGATTGATTCATTGATTGACTGATTCGTTGATTGACTGATTGATTCATTGATTGGCTGCTTGATTCATCGATTGATTGATTCGTTGATTGGCTGATTGATTCGTCAATTGATTGATTCGTTGATTGATTGATTCGTCCATCGATTGATTCGTCGATTGATTGATTCGTCGATTGATTGATTCGTTATTGATTGATTCGTCGATTGATTGATTCATCGATTGATTCGTTATTGATTGATTCGTCGATTGATTGATTCGTCGATT
Organism: Epimenia babai; assembly: GCA_011762755.2. Taxonomy (NCBI): domain Eukaryota; kingdom Metazoa; phylum Mollusca; class Solenogastres; order Cavibelonia; family Epimeniidae; genus Epimenia; species Epimenia babai. The sequence goes on along the minus strand of WURV02188824.1, from coordinate 6,281 downwards.
GATTGATTCGTTGATTGATTGATTTGTCGATTGATTGATTCATCAATTGATTGATTCATTTATTGACTGATTGATTCGTCAGTTGACTGATCCGTTGATTGATTGATTCGTTAATTGATTGATTTGTCAATTGACTGATCCGTTGATTGATTCGTCAATTGATTGATTTGTCATTTGACTGATCCATTGATTGATTCGTCAATTGATTGATTCTTTAATTAACTGATTCGTCGATTGATTCGTCAATTGATTGATTCGTCGATTGATTCGTCAATTGATTGATTTGTCGATTGATTGATTCGTCGATTGATTGATTCTTCGATTGAATGATTTGTCGATTTCGTCAATTGATTGATTCGTCAATTGATTGATTCGTCAATTGATTGATTCGTCGATTGAATGATTTGTCGATTGATTGATTTATTGATTGATTGATTCGTCGATTGAATGATTCATTGATTGATTGATTCGTCGATTGAATGATTCTTCGATTGATTGATTCGTCGATTGAATGATTCGTCAATTGATTGATTGATTCGTTGATTGATTGATTTGTTGATTGAATGATTGGTCGATTGATTGATTAGTCGATTGAATGATTCGTCGATTGATTGATTCGTTGATTGAATGATTCGTCAATTGATTGATTCGTCGATTGATTGATTCGTCGATTGAATGATTCGTCGATTGAATGATTTGTCGATTGAATGATTCGTCGATTGATTGATTCGTCGATTGATTGATTCTTCGATTGATTGATTCGTCGATTGATTGATTCGTCGATTGATTGATTCATCGATTGAATGATTCGTCGATTGATTGATTTGTCGATTGAACGATTCGTCGATTGAATGATTCGTCGATTGATTGATTCGTCGATTGATTGATTCGTCGATTGATTGATTGATTGATTGATTGATTTGTCGATTGATTGATTCGTCGATTGATTGATTCTGCGATTGATTGATTGATTCGTTGATTTATTGATTCGTCAATTGATTGATTCGTCGATTGATTGATTCGTCGATTGATTGATTGATTCATTGATTGATTGATTTGTCGATTGATTGATTCGTCGATTGATTGATTCTGCGATTAATTGATTGATTCGTCAATTGAATGATTCGTCGATTTATTGATTCGTCGATTGATTGATTTGTCGATTGATTGATTCATTGATGGATTTATTTATTGATTGATTGATTCATTGATTTATTGATTCGTCGATGGATTGATTCGTCAATTGGTTGATTCGTTGATTGACTGATTCGTCGATTGATTCATTGATTCATCCATTGATTGACTGATTGATTGATTGATTTATCGATTGATTGATTCGTCGATTGATTGATTTGACAATTGATTGATTGATTCGTCGATTGATTGATTGATTCGTCACTTGATTGATTCGTCGATTGATTGGTTTATCGATTGATTGATTGATTCGTCGATTGATTGGTTTGTCAATTGATTGATTGATTCATTGATTGATTGATTCATTGATTGATTGATTCGTTGATTTATTGATTCATCGATGGATTGATTCGTCAATTGATTGATTCGTTGATTGACTGATTCGTCGATTGATTGATTCATTGATTCATTCATTGATTGATTGATTCGTTGATTGATTCGTTCATTGATTGATTGATTGATTGATTGATTGATTGATTCGTTGATTGATTGATTTGTTGATTGACTGATTTGACAATTGATTGACTGATTTGACAATTGATTGAATATATATTTATTGTATGTATGGTATATGAAGTTCTATCGCAATTACCTACTGATATTTTTAACAAAATTAATTCATTCGTGCTGTCAGATTTGCAAGATGGCCACACCCATCAAATGAATGTAGTTTTTTTATTCAAATTGCTAAAATATTTCCTACAATTCGCTACTATAGGTAATGTTGTGTTGTTACTAGTAGACTATTTTTAGATCTGTAATTCATCATAGATAACAGAAAAACGAGGCCATGGCAAAAAAAACAGTGTCTAAGGACATTTCGTGATGAAAACTAGAGAATAGATGAGATGATGAAGCCATTTTGAAGGCATTCTTCACTCAATATTGTGGAAAAGCAACATCCATGGGGTTTGACTTTGATTTCGGAGACCCTGGTTCATTTCCTGCTCTGGTCAGTATTCTTTGTAGCTGGGGGGCATTTTTCGAGCAAAAATGCCTTAAACCTCCGTGCCCATGGGGGTATGGGTAAATGGGTAGCCGATGCTGTGTGGTTCTCTTAGAGCTTTTTCCATCTGACATAGCTGTGTTTTAGATGCTCTACAAATGGTCTCTATATCGCTTACCTCCCCGCTATGTCATCATGTCATTGTAAATAACCATTGACCTTCCATATACTTAGCGGAATGTGCGACATATGTAGCTCGTATGTAGACATCTGGAACCAGTGGCGTGAATGGAAAAAGGTCAGTTGTCTGCCCAGACTCGGTGGGTTTATCACATTAGGTGTTTTTCTCCCACCCTTTATAAGTGAGGCTAATCAAATTGTCGTGTTAACCACATAGGCTAGCTTTGTAAAGGGCCATACATGAAATTGGCCTACACAACGATTACTTAGGTAGTCAGCCTATAAATAAATAAAATAAAAAAACCGTCATTTGACGGGGTGCGCAAACGGCCTATAAGTGCAGTATATGAATGTTAAAAATTCCCTTTGCTTTTAAGCCATTTACTTTCAAGAAAACCCACCGTGTTTTAATGATGCACTGGCTATCAAGATCCTGGGAGCTGCCCACGGACATATCAGCAAGACGCGCTGGGGACGGGAGAGACCTAACAATGGCGTACCACACTGGGGTCGGTTTGAAATAGTCTACTCGTTTGCAGCGTTGGAGGAAATAAGTATATTAGCGGTTCTCGGGGCATATTGAGGTTTACTACGTAATGAGCAGGTAGCGCCTTTTTGTTAAGACGCTAGAATGGTGACTGGAAATAAGTGATGTTGCGAAACGGTTGGATGGTCGGCTTTTTCAATTACCAATTTACAGCCAGTCCACCTAAAAATTTTCGCTAGATTCATTTCTAAACTACAGAGATACTAATTGTCGTATCGATGGTCGAATGCAATGATTGGTCGAAAAAAAGGACATTTAAACGGATAGAGACGGGCCGGGGGTACACATAACCGTAAGTTCGTCAGCGCTCTATCAATATTATTTCCAAAATTACCACACCGCTATTGATATAAGGAATAAAATTATAGGTAAATTACCGGACATAACTCTCGAATTCCTCAATCCATTTTATTCAATGACGCATGCTGAAAATTGTCTTGTGATTGCGATCAGTAACACTTCATATATCACCCAGAACAGTGATACCGTATATTTTTGTATTTCAGCACACTCGGCTTTGTTTCCTACGTGATTGTAATAGACTTGTATTAGTTTGTGGGGTGTTTTAGATGAGATCACGCTTAGGTTGAGAATTAAGCAATTACGTTTTTTTTTTTTGAATTCATTGAAAAAATTAGTCGATCTAAGCAGGATAGGTAAGAGAGATGAAGATGCATAAATGAAGAAGGCCCCACCCCACCGCACGAGACTGCAGCTGTAAGAGGATGAGAAAAGGAATGGAGAGGAAAAACTAGTTCTTATGGCAGTGTGACGAGTATGTAAACAAGTTGATAATTAGAATAGAGTGGGTGGATAAATGAATACGTTTAGCAGTCAATTAAAATCTTTAAGCCAACTCTTTGACGCATAGGTCGACAACGTGGATCTTGGAGGACTGGTAATATGACTATATTTAACAGAGTGAAAAAAAATTTGAAGAAATTCAAGTTAATACTAGGTGATGAGCTCTGCTATTGATGCAAAAACAATATTAAATTTTGCAGATATTGGCGATGTGCGTATGATTATTATAATATGGTATCGATTTTCACACCTAAATCGCGAATGTTCGACCTGCCGTGTCTACCAAAACCGTCTTCTTCGTGTCAAATGAGTTCAAGGTCGAATCGGTTAGATGTCTAAATTTACTTTTTTGAATCAAGACAGCTTTCTCAAAAAGAAAAATATCAGTGCGAAAAAATCATTGACAATCTTGGAAAAATAAATAGTCAGAATTCAAGTGTTTGTCGAAAGTTATAAATAAGGCTGCTATTTCAGTAACACCATAAAAACCCGATTGAGCTGAATGCTGGGATGAACCCAGTATGATCCATAAAATTGCATAATTCTAACCGATTTCTCCTTATAAACACGATCGAAATATGTTAAAACTAATGTGTTAACGACACTGTCTCAAAGAATATTCATCAACTTATCCACCCTCTGTTTCGTGAAGTCATTTCTTATCATACTGACTAGGAGCTCCTCCTATATCCGGCGATCCTAGCGGACATTGGATGTTAAGCAAATGATAAATTATTTAGTTTAATTTTTAATTAATCTAATTTATATCCCGCCGTCGACAATCCCGGGTCGATCATCGCATTTTGTTGAGCTAGATCGGGATCGCACTTTAACACAATAAATATCAACTATAGTCTCTCACTCACCCTCTTCAAAATTAGAAATAAGAATAATCATAATAATGATAATATTCAGCACACGTATCCGTTTCTCTGTTACAAAGTCGCAACGCTGGCTTCCAATATGCGAATGAATCGGTTTCGAGGTGCTAGTTTGTGTTTTAGCCTTCACAATTTTGCACCAGCCTATACTAATGAACTCGTTTTGTATCATGTCCCGGCACGCCGACCTGTGCCGACTCTGCGATCATTACGCGCCGTTTCATGTCCTCCCACCCTTCCGATAGGCGTGCTTTCTCTATTGCCGGAGCAAATATCCTTCGTGTCATTTAAGTTTCGTCATTAAACCTCTCTCTTTCGCAATCTATTTCTGTAATTTTGTAGTTGTATACAAATACGAGTTCTTAATTGTCTTTAATGTTACATGTTATTGTTAATTGTTGTATCTTTTCGATTTGTTATCAAATTGACATTTTAATTTTTTTATTTTATAAATAATTCCACAATGAAAATTTTATGTAAAATTTCACTATAAATTTTTATTCCCAGTAACTATAATTATAAATTGCATTTCTATTGATAACGGTAGTTTCCAAGTGTTAAAGCGCCGTTTACGGATCTTGAGCAATCTGTTCACGGCGTGGAAAAATTGTATTTCACATACTTTTTTTACAGTAGTACATTTACAACAATGAACATAACCACAACACAAATCACGCAATTCATAGCCTTAAAATAAACCATACACGGTAAAATATTTTTTAATAAAAATCTAAATGCATCTCTCAACCAGTTTTTTTTTCTGCCATGTTGTGTCTACATGAAAAGCAAATATATATCGAGTAAATGATCTAATAAGAAACCTTGGATGAGGTAAGTATATGTGACTCACCTGAATGCTTTAGGATACCCCCAGTTCGCAACAACTTATATATTAGATTATGATATATCGAGTTAACAACTATTACCGATAACTATAACATATATATGATTTGATGCAAGATAACGTGTGATCAGGTTTTTGCGAGAACTTCAGTCCATCCGTAGTATCATAACGATACCGAGAGTCGAGACCTTCCCGGGATTACCTGAAATTCACGAGATTGATAGATTGGTTCTTGGGTTGTGATGCAGCTAAGCTTCTATATGCATTTATTTCCTCATGGCGGGACAAAAATGAATGACAGTAAATAGCTATATTTCATAGTCCTAATTAATGGCTACAAACTCTGGACAGCACCATCAATAATAAATAATTTTGTATACGTTGTCGATCTTGATATAAATAGCACTTGACTCTGTCAACCATAATCTTCTTTCTAAACTCGCAAAGAATTTCAATTTCCACTGTTCTGCCCTTAGTCTCTACTCTAGCTATAACTTCACACGCAAACAATGTGTCAGAGTCAATGGCTTCATTTCTGGTACGTTGCCTGTAACATCAGGTGTTCCCCAAGGCTCTCTTTTAGGTCCTCTCATGTTCATTGGGTGTCAACGATGCACCCGATAATATACCATGCTACTTATTCGATGATGACTGCATAATTGAAGAAATTGGCGAAACATCCTCTCCAAATCACGCACCTACTTATGCCTATAACTGCAAACCGGTACAACCAAAATCTTCTAAAATTATATTCATCCAATCTATATATCCTTGTATCTAGAACAAACTAAAGCAATTTATATCATCATTTTAATAATATAATATCTTATCACTGTCTTATTATATGTTTAATAGGTGTATTTATATCAATATGCAAGTGTCTGT
>WURV02188813.1:0-12587 GCA_011762755.2 Epimenia babai | reverse complement strand
ACGCGAATGATTGGGTGCGTTTAAACTTCCGCCCAATAACTGTGATGACGATACATTATGGTAAATGCGTACTGTGTCATACACTGACAAAAACTGTCAAGAGTATTATATATACACGATATATAATGCAAGGGCCCTTAGGTGGGTCATGACACCTTGTAGTCAGCCCATTTTATACATACATTCAAGCCACACTCTTTGACGGAACTAATCAGCGTTTTTCTCGACCTGTCACCGAATATCTTGTACAATTTTTTTTTCGTTATCTATGGTTATCGGACATTATCAATCACGGTTTAACGAGATGTAGCTGACAAACTGCCGCTGCAACTTTCTTACAACCGTGACTGGAAATTTCCGCACGGAAATTTCCGCCCTTCCCTCTTAGAGTAACCTGTCAATCAATCACAAATGGGTGACTTCAAGCAACTTGACGGATAAGGAACATAATCTCGATGCGACAATTCCATTAGATTTTCAGACTTTCAGGTTTTTATTAAGTTAATATCGTAAGACTCAATAAAATATGTGGTCAAATGACATAATGTCTGTTAACTCTTGTTCTGTTGCCCGACTAATATTAAGCATCACTAAAGGGGGAACAGCTCATGGAATATTGTCCTGTCTCACTGGCACCGAAAGCAGAATATTCGAATAGAATATTCCGAGTAGCACTAGTACATAAGTTACCTCCCCTTACTCCCATTACAATATGACCAAATCTAGAGACAAACCCAAGGACAATACCTGCTAAATAAGCAGTTATTAAGAAAATTTGACGATTTTATACTTTCCCGATATTAATGAAAGAATGATGACAAATGTGAAATTAAACAGCGGATACTAGCTATGAATTGCCCAGGCTATCTCAGCGACTACGAACTTCTCCTCTAAGATGTTCTTTGCTCACACCGATAAAACAGAGATGTGTCTTCCACTCAGCGCTCTTTGTTGCTAGTCGCCTTAGATTTTGGAATAAATGACCTTTTAAAATTCAATACCAAGTATCGATGCCTTCAACACATGAATATAATATTCATTAGTGAGTTTGTATAGCCCATGAGAATATTTTGATAAAGAACAGTGGTAAGAACTCAAATCCAGATTAATAGTAACAGTATATTTATAGTGCAAATTGGCCTACACAACGATTACTTCGGTAGTCAGCCTATAAATAAATAAATAAATAGATAAATGTTTATAGTGCAACAATAAATTATAGTTATATAACTTTCAGCAACACTTCACATTTTTATACTATGCTCACCAATATACACTGATAAAGACTGATACTTAATAGGCAAAATATGTAAAAGGTGATGCACACCATAAAACCTAGATTGCTAGAACAATATAGATTGAAAAAATCAAAAATACACCATGGAATGATTAATGATTTTACTAAATCAAGATTTGACAAATTGCTTGAATAAATGAGTTTTTAGTTGTGCTTTGAATACAGTTAATGACTGGATGGATCTCGTAGTTACGGGAAGTTGATTGAATGTTTTGGGAGCTATGTAACTAAACGAGCATTCCCTGAAGCTCACACGCTTGACTTTAGGTTGAACGAGTCTTATAGTTGAGGATTGCTGAATAGTTCAGGAGAGCTGGTGGATGGTAAGCTGGTTTATCAGATAAGTTGGAGCCTTATGTAAACACTTGAAGGTCATGAGCAGGATTTTGAAGTGAATGCGATATTTGATGGGGAGCCAGTGACGGGTTACTAGGGTATGAGTGATGTGAGACTGACGTGGGAGTTTTAGGAGGTGAGCGCAGCACAGTTCTGGAGTTTTTGAAGACGCTTCAGTTCATACTTGGGTGAATTAACAAGGAGTGCGTTACATTGGTCAATCATAGAGGTAACGACTGAGTGTATGAGAGTTTCAGTGAGAGATTGACGGAGATATTTAGATATCGATCTTATGTTGCGTAAGTGGCAGTAGGTTGACTTTAAAATATGGGAGACATGTTGATGAAGGTTGCGGGCTGTTGTACTGGGTATAATGATAGTGTCATTCAGAGTAAGAGATATATCAGGGAGAGGGTTGCGCCTGTACAGTGAGTTTAAACATAGTAGTTCAGTTTTGTTGGCATTGAGTTGTAATTTATTAAAAGTCATCCATTGTTCGATGTTTCGATGTCCCTGAAGCATGCTTCCAGCAGCGATATTGAGCTCTGTAGTTGAATAGGTTCATCTTCATTGACAGGAATCTCTCTATTAAGGTAACTCTGGAAACGTCAAATCGGAGAAGACGAGTGGTGAACTTTTAACCTCGACGAGTACATTATGGGCGAATAAATCGTGATTTGATATTTATCTCTATCTCTGTGATTGGTTCTTCGCTGGCGTGAGATTAACGTGCGAGTTACATGTTTAACAAGTGGAACGTTTCGCCCTACCGCACATCGATGATAACGATTCCACTTCCTCCTGCTCTCCAGTTGGAAAATGAATCAATGAAACGGATCGCCAATTACTGACCGCAGAGAGTTAAAAACATGACCGCTGGTAAAGTCACAAATACACCTCGCATAACTAAGGCATGACTGCGCGTACAGTGACAAACGCTCCTACCATAATTAAGATGAAGCTACATGGGGATGCAGTTAGTTGAGTGGTAGCAATACTGGACTCATAACCGAAAGGTCGTGGGTTCGAAACATCCCATCAGTCGACTTTTCTGTGATGATCCTCAGCAAGTCATTTATCCCCGATTGCTGGAGTAAACCCGTCTCAAAAATGGGTAGATGCTCGATATTATCCTTGGTGGGGGTGATATGTGAGTATCGAAGGTATTATGTATGCGCTGAATAGCTGCCCATAACATCTCATTGTGAACTGCATCTTAGAGCTGATACTGACGGTCTATAAATTTTATAATTTACTGAACGTCGCCGAACCTGAGAGACTGTGGGCAATCGTCTATTCGTGTTACTGCTCGCGAGATGTGACTGGAAACCCATCTATGTCGCAGACTGCACTACTTCCATGACAGGTGAGTGACGAAGTTACAACGAGGAAACGTCACAAAAGACTTTTATTACCATCCATCAGAAGGGAAAAGCCCGTGTATAGAAACTTCGCCAAAGCTGCCCACAATCCCATTGGCATGCTGGAATTGCGCTAGAATCGCGGTTCTCGGTTGCTCAAATCCAACGATGTCGTCATTGTGTCTCCTGCTCCGTGTATGATAGCACTTTTAGGTGGGCTTCGAAAATTATGCAACGATAAAGTACAAAAAGTCAGTCCGAGCTGCATTGATATATCAAGTTAAAATGCCGTTGCCGTAAACGTCGCGTATACAAATCGAGAAGTCGTAATTTGGGTAACTTCAGCGTGTTATCCTTTTCTTTTGCATATGGTCTTACATAAGATGATATGGCTTATTTTAGGTTCTTATGTGTTTCCGTCGCGTATCAGAAGATAGGTGAAGGATTCTTTCAGAACATTTCGACTGGCTTCATCGCATCGTATTCTTACTGGTAGACTATTATATATCAGCTCCTAACAACACAATATGTAGCGTGTTTTGCGTTTTAGAAGTGCATTCATACACATAAAACTGTATAATCTATATGTCTAAATAAAAGTATCAAATCAAGTAAAGCGTAATAAAAGCTAACAAAAAATATCGAAACAGGCTTTATAATACAAAAGGGGTATGCATCGCATCTTAGATGCCTGCCCTCTCACTTTTCGCGTCGACAACAACGATCATCGTTCACAAACAATCTTTAAGGTGCAGCGTTGCAACAAGAAAAACTGAGGCGAACTCTCATTTTCGGTACCTGCGGCAGACATGCAAATCCAATCAAAAACTTTATTAAATACACCACAGTGATACAGAAAAAGCATTATAGAGATGACAGTGATACATTGACACAGGATAACATCACTAATATTAAGATTATGATTGAGTGATAAGTTTGGAGTAGTGTCATATGTCACGCAAGTATGATATTTTTTAGAGTTCCGTAAAGTATAGAACTCAAGGGGAGGCAGATCACGTATTGGACTTATTAGCTGTGCCTGATGGGTAAAATTAATAGTCTAGGATTGTGGGTATTCGGGTATAATAACTATTATTATATTAGACCAGTAATGAAGCAAGCAAATACCCGTGGTAGGCATACAGTAGATTTTAGGGAAGCAATATTTGTTATAAAATAATTGTCATTTCATTCTAACACAATAGGCATCAGCGTCAATATCAGCGTCATCAGCACAATATATCATTAGACATCGCCAAGATTAATTACTTTCATATTTTACAATACAGTATTGTAATTTTTACTGCAAAGAAACGGTACGGAGAAGTTGATATATACGCAATTAATATATCATGCGACCTTATTGACTGTAACGGGACCTTTTAGATTTAGCACATTCGTGTCCCACATGAAGCAAGGTTTCTCTCCCGAATATTTTTATTCGTCATTGTAGCTGTTAATTTCTTGTATTCATGGCAACGACGGATAGTTTATTCTTCCGGTGGTGGCGCGACTTTTTAAGTTTGTGAATGTTTATTCGGCCACATATTTAGTGACGAAGCTCAAACATCACCCTCGCAAAAGCCATTGAAAATTATTTTCCATCTATCGTATAGAAGGTAAAACACTTTTATCACATTATCGTAGTTTATACTGAGAAATTATAAGGTTAGTTATTTTTATACTATTCCGGTTTTTGGTTTCATCTTTAGGTTCTTCATTCGGACTAGGGATTTCTGTCTGTTGTTTCTACTCTCTGTTAGACTCAGAATTAAGTTTCATCTTTCTATTAGACTGAGGGTTACGGCTTTTGCATTATTATTTCTTTAGGCTTTGTAATTGGGTTAGGGTTAGGACGCTTTTAGTTTTATCTTAATTGCATACAGGATAACGAGGATTCTGTTTTCACGGCCTAACTGGTTGTGTCTGTATATATGTAGGTAAAATAGGCTGGCGTTGCCCCCGTTGTCAGGGCCATCATCAGTCCTTAACCAAGCTAGACTGTGGTTAACATGACAAGCGTATTAGCCTCAGTAATAAGGGTGGACAACTCATTGTAGTGAAAAAACAGTAAGTGGCGGCAGACTGTTGACATTCATCCATTCGGATGAATAGCTTCAAATACCTACAGGTCACCAGCACAGCCTCAATTTGTCATATATTCCACTGAGGCATGTTTAAGGCACGCTGTGTCAATAATAGCCATACTCGGAACTAAACATTGCCATTCTGGAATTAAACATTTCCATTAGATATGATGGCAGTTTATCAGTGTCCATGGGGTTTACTTAAGATTATTATTTGTTTTTGAATGTTCTGGGTATTTGCTGGAAATACTATTTTTATAGATTATCACGATGTCGTTGGAAAATGATGCATTTTCTTCATGATATTACAAGAATTATTAGTCCACACTATTCAATTAATACGCATCGCGAACATAAACCCAAAATCAAAAACCGAGTCAAATAACTAATTACTAGTATTTATTGACAGCTATTATCAACATAGTCATTTTAGTTATTTATAGTTTCTGTCTGCAAATTTGCGAAGTGTCTTTCATAGCCATGCTTTGAAAGTTCATGCTCACTGTAAATGTACATAGTTGTATCTAACTAATAGATCTGTATTACCTGTATACTGTTAGATGTTAATTTTCTATAATTTAAGTAATTACGTTTTGGTGTTAGACCATTGGGCTATTGTTTCATGTAAAGTGAGTTTGACAGCTCCGCTAATAAGTACACTTTAAACAAATAAATTTCATTTCACTCATTTCATCGAAGTGCACAATAAATCTATAAAATTTCATTTTATTTCATCTAACATTCATTGCGTTGAAAAACCAATCAGTCATTTTAAACTTATTGCAGACAATGAAAAAAAATTAATGTATTGGTTTTGTGTGTTTTCTGGATATGGATATAGGAATTATGTTTTATGGCTTTATGTGTCGGTAAAGATACCTAATCTGATTTATTTATTATATTTTGCAAGTGAATATATGGATTTCCATGGTAATTTATAGATTGTTAGGATGTCAGTCTGACTTTGTTAAAAATTATATACATAATACTCTAATAAAATATACATGGATAAATAAATAGATTCCCATGCTAATATATAGATTGTTAGAATGTCAATTCGACTATCTTTGAAATAATATACATAATACTCTAATAAAATATAGAAATAATCCACTTAAATGAGAAATTTTTGTAAGCTTTTGCTCACAAGAATTCTACGCTTATTATATATGAATTATTTTACTAAGTCATCGTTGTAGAGATTTTTTATATGTCCTCTGTCCTCTATAAAATAATATATAACCTAGTGATAGTAGATGTAGGTGGTAAATTAAAGCCGCGTACTTTTTCATATTTTCGTAAATTTTTTTGGCGTTCGTGAAATTTCGTCTTGAATTCAGTGAAAGTGAAGCCATCCCGATGACGCAATGTGTGACCCGGCAATCGTTCAGGAACCCGCTGTGCCTCTGAGGGTGATCGTACTCGCCGTCGATGAGAGCGCAAGTTCGGATTATGCGTTTGAGTGTTAGCAAAAACAACATAAATGCTCAATGTTAAATGTGTAATGTGTTAGATTTATATACCACCATGCTACACACCACGCAGTTTCCAAATGGAGTCTAAGATGCCAGCGAGCATTCTTGTATATTTTTTATCTATTTGCGATGAATTGCACTGATCCATACCACCATATGTGTATGGCATTCTTTTAGGTACCTCATATACATACACCTTCAAATATATCGCTTCTATATACCTTCAGGTATATCAGTATATCAATTATATATACCTTTAGGAATATCACATATACCTTGAAGCATTCCACATACATATATACCTTAATGTATATGACTTACATACATACTGATGTTACTCTGTGACTAACACCTGATGTTACCCTGACTAACACCTGATATTACCCTGACTAACACCTGATGTTACTCTGACTGACACCTGATGTTACTCTGATTAACACCTGATGTTACTCTAACACCTGTTATTCCCCTGACTAACACCTGATGTTACTCCGACTAACACCTGATGTTACTCTGTGACTAACACCTGATGTTACTCTGTGACTAACACCTGATGTTACTCCGACTAACACCTGATGTTACTCTGTGACTAACACCTGATGTTACTCTGACTAACACCTGATGTTACTCTGTGACTAACACCTGATGTTACTCTGTGACTAACACCTGATGTTACTCTGACTAACACCTGATGTTACTCTGACTAACACCTGATGTTACTCTGTGACTAACACCTGATGTTACTCTGACTACCGCCTCATGTACCCTAACGCCTCACATTCCTCTTTGACTTAGGCCTCATTGTTACCTGACTTTGTTACCGAAGCTTTATTCGGGGTCCCCCCAGTTTTTATGCAGAATGTCTACCAGAAAGACGACCGAATTATTTTGGTACATTGCCCGGAGTATCGCGCAGTCATCCAATCGCGTGAGTTATTACAACTTGACAACGTGATCAATATCTTTCTGATCCAGTGTCTAGGTCACCCTTACCTCAGACAGGTACATTCAGGAATCACATCAAGCATCCGTAATGTTACATCATTCTTATTTATATCAGTATCTGATATCAGCATTTATATCAATACTTAAACGTACGTATGAGTATTTTTATGGTGTATCACATTTTTTGTGATATATCCATACTTTCACAACATATTTCGATATTTTTACGATATATTGTGATATATGGTTATTTTATGATATATATTCTATATTTATTTTGATAGTTTCACACTACATTAATATTTTTATGATAATATATTAGTATTGTTATGACATGCCGATATTTCTATAATATTTTGCTATTTTATAATATAGTTATTTTTCTGATTGAGACTTTTTATATTATTTCAATAATATTACAATGTGTTTTTATAATAATTGGTATTTTTCTGATATTTAGTTCTTGCCTTATATCAGTCTATGTAAAATATACCAAGATTTATACAATATATATGTGTTTTTTATGACTTATGTCATTTTTATGATTTATTTGTATCTTTAGGATTCATCTATATTTTCTTATATAGCAATATTTTTGTGGCCGTCTATGCCACTGTGACATCTGTCATTACATATCTTGGAATGGTACACACAGATGAGCTCAGTGTCCATCTATGGTACTGACACATCTACAATGTTTAGGTAGCCATCTTGGTACGGTACCCACCGATAACTTCTGTGTCCATTTGTGGTTCTGACACATCTAAAATTATTAGGTAGCCATCTTTGTACAGTACCCACCGATAATTTCTGTGTCCATCTAAGGTTCTGACACATCTACAATCTTTAAGTAGCCATCTTGGTACGGTACCCACCAATAACTTCCGTGTCCAGCTGTGGTACTGACACATCTACAATCTTTCAGTAGCCATCTTGGTACGGTACCCACCAATAACTTCTGTGTCCAGCTGTGGTACTGACACATCTACGATCTTTCAGTAGCCATCTTGGTACGGTACCCACCTTTAACTTCTGTGTCCATCTGTGGTACTGACACATCTAAAATCATTAGGTAGCCATCTTGGTATGGTACCCACCTTTAACTTCTGTGTCCAGCTGTGGTACTGACACATCTACAATCTTTCAGTAGCCATCTTGGTACGGTACCCACCTTTAATTTCTGTGTCCAGCTGTGGTACTGACACATCTAAAATCATTAGGTAGCCATCTTGGTACGGTACCCACCTATAATTTCTGTGTCCAGCTGTGGTACTGACACATCTACAATCTTTCAGTAGCAATCTTGGTACGGTACCCACCTTTAACTTCTGTGTCCAGCTGTGGTACTGACACATCTACAATCTTTCAGTAGCCATCTTGGCACGGTACCCACCTTTAACTTCTGTGTCCAGCTGTGGTACTGACACATCTAAAATCATTAGGTAGCCATCTTGGCACGGTACCCACCTTTAATTTCTGTGTCCAGCTGTGGTACTGACACATCTAAAATCATTAGGTAGCCATCTTGGCACGGTACCCACCTTTAACTTCTGTGTCCAGCTGTGGTACTGACGCATCCAAATCATTAGGTAGCCATCTTGGTACGGTACCCACCAATAACTCCTGTGTCCAGCTGTGGTACTCACCGATGTCGCTGTGATGACCAACGTGATGCACGAGGAAGAGAAGCGTGTGAGGATGCTACTGGAGAAGTTCGGGGAGAAACTCAAGAGTCACGGGGTGAGTGCGCGAGCACTCGTGTAACTCAGTCTATTTTGATGTAATTGCGAGAGTTTTAATGTATTTACGTGAGTTTTGTTTGAGTGCACGATGTTTGGAGTGAGTACGTTTCAATATTGTGTCTCCGTGATTTGGTGAGTATTTTATAAGAATGCTTTCCATGTTTCCCGTGAGTACATTTTTGAGTGAGTACATGGGTGTGAGACATGCTTTCAAATTATTTCGGAATTTCAAATGATTATTTATTCATTTATTTATTGGCTGAATACCGAAGTAATCGTTGTGTAGGCCAGTTTCATTGATAACCCTTAACAAAGCTAGCCTATGTGGTTAATATGACAATTTGATTAGTCTCACTTATATAAGGGGTGGGGGAAAGCACCTAATGTGAAAAACCACCGATTCTGGGCAATTGACCTTTTCCATTCATGCCACTGGTTCCAGATATCTACATACGAGCTACATATGTCGCACACTAAGTCATGGTAGGTCCATGTTTATTTACAATCCGATGACGACATAACGGGGAGGTAGGCGACATAGAGAAAATATACAGATCATCTAAAACACAGCAAACCTCAGAGGGAAAAGTCCCATCACACCCACACAGCAAGGGCTACCCATACCCCATGGGCAAGGGGGTTTAAGGAGCTTTCAGTCCGAAAAACGCCACAGTTAATATACTGGTTAGAGCGGGAATTGAACCAGGGACCACTGGATTCAAAGTCAAACGCTCTAACCACTTCGCCATCTACCCCTAAGTAAGTCATATGATATGGCAGGTCGGGGGCAAGGTAAAAAGTGTCGGAGGCAAGCCAGGGGAGGCAATCGTCGAGGTGGCACGCGATGAAGGAGCCTGTCTCATAGTAACGGGTAACAGGGGCATGGGGACATTACGGCGCACGTTAGTCGGCAGTGTCAGCGATTACATTCTACACCATTCCCCCGTTCCCGTTTTGGTGTGTAGACAGTGCGAGTAGACGAACATACTCGAACTTTAACGTTTATAACACGTTTGCAAACCATTATTATATATTATCGCACTGGGGAAGCTTTTTAACCATAGAGACTATGCCTAGCGCGTATATTGTAGGAAGTGAAACTTATAGTGGATTTACAATATCCGATTTTTTTCGGCTCCCGCTCCCGCCTCCGATAAATCCGAAGGTCATTTACACTATCCGTTTGACGTTTCTGATCGGTCGCCGGTACGAAAGTCACATGATAGCACATTTACAAAATGGCGGATTACCTTAGTGACGACAGTTTCTCTAAACACGCGCCATCTTGTACACAAAATGTGTTGCTAGGGCGAATATCACATGAACGACACTGTTCGTTCATAGGTTGACGCTCACACTCCCAACTAATTTAGAACTCATCCGAATTTTAAAACGGATCTGTCTTTCATGAAAGACGGCGGCGGGAGCGGGAGCCAAAAAAATCGGATAATGTAAATCCACTATGAGTCTGCAAATTTGCCGTTTTTGCTGTTCTTAATTTTTGTCGCAGATTCCCGTATCGTACAATTAGATGTTTTTTTTCTTTTCTTTTTATCGACGTTAATTTATTACAATGTAAATATTATTTTTCATCGCTCTATTTATTTTTTTTCTGTTCAAGCAACTACGTTTGTGCACATTTTAGCTTCGAAATAATATTTCGTTAAAGTATTTTCAATATAATTTTCATAGTTAACCTATCATAATATGGCTGGCTCTAAGCGTTTTAGTTAAATAAAAATTCATAAACCATATAATTAAAATCTAAAATGATGAAGAAACGGCAAAAATAAACATTGCTGATAATTACTCTAATTTTCACCCTGTAAGAACTTGAAATTCGTGAGGGCCACACACACTACTTCTGGCAGACCGACGTATCTATTATACATTGAGATGTGGGGGTTCTGTGTTAGCCATATTGTATAAAACAGAAATTAAAGGTAGCTATTAATAGAACCTTTTGTTTATAAATATGTATACTACATCAGTTTCCAGGAGCTTATGTCTTAGCATGTCTTGGCTTACAAAGCAATACTCGCATTTTTTGTATTCATATACCGGCATTATAAAGCGACAAAGAACAAAACAGAATATTTGTAAAGAACCAGTTAGTTGATAAAAAAATCTGTTGCTCTCTATTTCTCAAGTCGATATATTCAGTTTGAACTCATTGTGGTAGCCGTGTGAGTCAGTTTATATGTAAGCAAATAGAACTGGTAACACCGTTATAGCTCACCACATCTCCACTGTGAGCCATAAAGGTGTTACCACTTCTGTTTGCTTATTTTCAATTTGAGTCACCCAGCTTCCGAATCTTTTGTAAGATAATTTTTAGATTATTGTAGACAGACATAGCCTTATGTAACACAAAAAATCAGTCTATTAGCTGGATGTTTGAAAGCGTTCCCTCAGTTTTCACCGTGTTATCTGTAGTATAAACAGGCGTTATTTCCAAACGAAATTTCGGGACTTTTTAAAATTTGCTCAGGAATGTTGTTTTATACCCCATACTACGGTAAATATAGTCGTGTTACATCGTGTGACAGAGGCATTATTGCGCTCGGTGGTTGTCATGCGAAGTACGACTGATAAATGGTTGCTCAATGCCCATTGTTATGATCGTGAATAAGTCGCTTTTTATAGGGAGACGATGTAATGATTTTCATTATCGCGAAATCATTAACGTGTACAGTTTACATTATGTACAATCCTATTAACAACCAAACCATCGGCTGCATTGTTGCCGAAGCAGTAAACGCTGCCATAACCTTTTCGTATAAAACACCGCTACGGTAATGATATTATGATATTATCATTTTTTTAGAGAATTAATCTCAAGTACCCGGTTTCCTTGAATTCACCCCCTTGATGAATTCCTTATTCAAGGGACGAAACTCTTATGACTGTTTGGCTATTTTATATGATTACACGTGTTACCTCCTCTCATTGCATTTAATGTATTGCACGAATTTACTCCAGTTAGCATTATTTTTCTCTTTTATTACTGTGTGCTATTTTTACGATGCCAATATTTTAGTACTCAATAAATGTTTTATTATACTAGCATTTTCTAAATATCAATAAAAACAACACGCCGCGTTGGCGACGTGTTAACGTGGCATTAAAAGTGCAGAGTGCTTTTTTCGACCGTATTTCAAGTTCAACTATAATGATATTGATGGTCGCTCTGTTTGCATAGTTAGTCCTTGAGTTAACAACTGTTGTATTTTGTATAGACCTCTTTTTTACTCTGGTTGTAACGGAGTCTGTCATTACTCCGGCCGTTACGTCTGTCATTACTCCGGCCGTTACGTCTGTCATTACTCCGGCCGTTACGTCTG
>WURV02188802.1:0-12587 GCA_011762755.2 Epimenia babai | reverse complement strand
ACACACACACACACACACACACACATATATATATATATATATATATATATATATATATGTGTGTGTGTGTGTGTGTGTACTTGTGCAGACAGTTTGCATGTGCCAGTTTGCAACCAATCATTGGAGAAGGCAGCCCCGTAAGAAGAGCCAGCAAGCTCCTCACAAGTTTTCTTTCCCAATGCATTTGCAACAATGAAATTTTACTGATTCTCATGGCTTAGCCGACCAGGACAGCTGAGATTATTACCTTCCTCAAGCATCCAAGAGAAAAACACAATTACTGTTGTTCGGAAATCAACCTTCCACTTTTTTAATCGTTGACCGGCGCTCCACCAACTAACCTGATTATTGAAGACTCCAGAAACAGATCGGCATCGTCCGAGAGGGATTTGTTGTTAGGAAGGATTTTACATTTTACAATAAAGACAATCTAGAAATTCGTAATAAAATCCTCCGTTTTCTTTTACATGTTTTATATAGCCAAGTGTGAGAATATCGTGACGGACGAACTATGCACGATGTATGCGGGGCGGAAAGAATGCGTTAAGAACCCGACGTGGATGCTGAAAAATTGTCGACTAGCGTGCGGTGTTTGTAAGCCAGAGGGTGGTAGAAGCACCAAGGGTTCGTATATATCCGCATATAACATCACAGTAGTGACTATGATACCTCAACGTTTGAGTTTGAAAAATAATTCGTTGTATTTTCATGAGAAGTAGTGGGGTTCTAACATCTAACTTAAAACTGTTGGAGTTTTACCTGAACTGCTCGCAATCCAGGTAACGGAGATGCTGGATGGCTTGATGGTCGATAAAATATCATGGCTCTGAATAATCTTTTTTGAGATTCGGGCCATTACATTTCCAGCGTTGATAGACACTTAGTACGTTGTTTGATGTTGCTCCATTATTTATTAGTAGTTAACAAGCGTTCTTGTAAATACGCCTAACGTGACAGTAGTATCACTTTTGGTTCAGTAACGCGATATATTCGTGATAACCTCGATTCTACGCGATATATTTATGATAACATCGATTCTACGCGATATATTTATGATAACCTCGATTCTAGGCGATATATTTATGATAACCTCGATTCTACGCGATATATTTATGATAACCTCGATTTTACGCGATATATTTATGATAACCTCGATTCTACGCGATATATTTATGATAACCTCGATTCTACGCCATATATTTATGATAACCTCGATTCTACGCGATATATTCATGATAACCTCGATTCTACGCGATATATTTATGATAACCTCGATTCTGCGCGATATATTTATGATAACCTCGATTCAACGATTCTGTCCATAATTACACTAGTTGCTTTATTCGTCATGCTTCTTTCGTGATTCTCGATCGTAGTAATGGCTATGTTTCCATTTTGGGTGCAGCACCAAAGTGTAAAAACAAGCACAAAGACTCGGAGTGCCAAGCGTGGGCGAAGGGAGGTCACTGTCGCGTAAATCCACAGTGGATGGGAGCTAATTGCGCGCGATCGTGCGACACATGCGACAGTACTAGCGATGGTGACGGCGATGGTAAGGGTGATGGTGACGGCGATGGGAAGGGTGACGGTGACGGTGATGGGAAGGGTGACGGTGATGGTGACGGCGATGGTGAGCGAGGAAACGGTAAATTCTCATTAAAAAATTCAATAAGCCTTTGCATTTTATATCAGCCTGTCCTTCATTTATATTGAATTAAACGTAGTCAGTGCATGCGGGTAAACACCATTATAGGACTAACTAGCATTTTTTATTTCGATACTGACGTGAATAATAAAAATAATAATTCTAGCTGAAATCTAAATAGTTTACTTTAGTTATTCATTTGTTGGTTGTAACATCTTAACATCTCTAAAAGTAAATTTACATGTCGTGCTATTCAGGCATAGTGATATATATATATATATATCTCTGTGTGTGTGTGTGTGTTATATACTGCTATATATGTGTGTGTGTGTGCCTTTTGTCAAAATTACCTCGAAGACTCGACGTAACACAACTACATTCCGAGCTGATGATTCCAGCTGTTTCATATAAAGATAATTTTTGTTATGCAACAGGGTCATTTTATGAATACCATTGAATGTAGCGCTGCTATTTTGAGAGCATTAGATGTTAACGTGGTAATACACTGATGAGTTGCGTGCATTTCGTTGACAGTGAGCAGGAAATGCGTAGATCGAAATGAAAAATGCGCCTCGTGGGCGAAATCTGATTACTGTTCTGATAACGAGGCCTATATGCTCGTCCACTGCCGTAAATCGTGCAACAATTGTAAAAGTAAGTGTACGGTAATCGGCCCTACAAGATCGTCAACTCTCGTAAATCATGCAATATTTATAAAAGTGTATTATAACCGGGTCTATATACTCATCCACTCACAGAAATCGTGTCATCATTATAAAAGTGTACTATAACCGGGTCTATATACTCATCCACTCACAGAAATCATGCAATAATTATAAAAGTGTACTATAACCGGGTCTATATACTCATCCACTCACAGAAATCGTGTCATCATAAAAGTCAGTGTACGAGAATCGGGCCTACATGTTCGTCAACTACTGCAAATCGTGAAATAATGGGGAAGAGAGAAATGCACAGGAAAAACCTGGACCCCCGATGGGACTTATAGAACCACATTAGCTATCCTTATTACCATCAAAATGATGAGCAATAATGATAAAAGTAAGTGTACGATAATCGGGCCTAAGTCGTCGCCAACTACCGTAAAATCGTACAAGTGTAAAATTCAGACTCTGAAAGGGCATGAATTCTCACGCTTATATCTGCGCGGGTGGTGAAGTAAGTAGAAACCTGGCTTCTATGCACAAGTTAGAGAGATCGAATCAGTGCAAACCGGAATGTTGTCCGCGCTCTTCACCATAGAAAAATCAACAAGAATTTGGTGTATGAATAAATTTGTTTTAGTCTCGTGTATTGTTAATATAAAAACGTTATAAGGGGGGAAAATCAATAGTGTGCGTCAATAGGTTCAACTGATATTCACTACGATAAGTAAAGTATCACAAAATTATTTCCTTATTGATATTTTCATCTTTTGCGTCTAATCAAGCTCCTGCTATCATAACATACACATTCCTGTTCAAATAGGTATTTCGTTGATGACAC
Source organism: Epimenia babai (assembly GCA_011762755.2). NCBI lineage: Eukaryota > Metazoa > Mollusca > Solenogastres > Cavibelonia > Epimeniidae > Epimenia > Epimenia babai. The sequence continues at coordinate 9,436 of WURV02188802.1, read as the reverse complement.
AGTAAATGACACGACCGCACGAGCCGTTCGTGATGATGGAAACGACATGACTGCCGTCGGCCATTAGTTTTCTTTGTACATTAAGATCATGCCCAGACAGAGAGCATTAATAATCTTATTCAATATTTATTACCAATGTTCGCCTACGACGATTAGTGCTTGGGGGTGAGAAGACGGTTCCAAAATGTGATTCTCGGTGTATGGTATATGGCGGTAAGCCGGCGGCATGGGTGTATCAATGCCCAGATATCAGTCCATCTGGATCCAAGGCTGTTCTAATGCACCATTGTTAGTCTATTTGGACCAACTGCTCTTTAAATGCACAAATATCAGTCTACGTCGATCCACTGCTATTTAAATGCACAAATATCAGTCCATCTCGATCCACTGCTGTTTAAATGCACAAATATCAGTCTATCTCGATCCACTGCTGTTTAAATGCACAAATATCAGTCTATCCCGATCCACTGCTGTTTAAATGCACAAATGTCAGTCTATCTCGATCCACTGCTGTTTAAATGCACAAATATCAGTCTACGTCGATCCACTGCTATTTAAATGCACAAATATCAGTCTATCTCGATCCACTGCTATTTAAATGCACAAATATAAGTCTACGTCGATCCACTGCTATTTAAATGCACAAATATCAGTCTATCTCGATCCACTGCTGTTTAAATACACGAATATCAGTCTGTCTCGATCCACTGCTATTTAACTGCATATCAGGTCAATCGTGAAAAAAATTGTGAGGCGTAATAAGGTATACCGGCATCCGGAAGTTGATGCCAAACTCACCTACGTTAGTGTATGCCCTATAGGTAACACCTTTCTTTTGGTGTTTTTAATGTGGGTACGAGCATGTAATTATTTTCATGGACGAACAGAGTGGAAGGAATAACACTGTAGGTTGTAGAGCCAGTTGCGTCTTATTTTTTTCTGTGCTGTCTCTGCATTTTATAATAGTATTGGCCACATTTCATTTCATGATAGTACAGGTTTATGAGGGTAAACTGGTACTGTTTTAGAAATAAACCGCGTCTTGACTTTCTGTTACATGTCTTGTTTTAGATATGTGCGAAGACGTCAACCGACTTTGCGGGACATGGGGGAAAGGAGGTCATTGTTCATCGAACCCTAGTTACATGCTGCGATACTGTCAAGCAACGTGTAAAGTCTGTCCTGATTAGTGTCATGCGTAACGCGACGCAAGTAGGATCCAATGAAATCTACGCGTGGATGAATAAGCGTAACAGGAAACATTCTCCGGTGGCATGCAAGATACTATTCGAGCAATTCCTGAAACTTGTTAAGTAACCTCGCTACATGCCTGGAAATTTTGTTTGGTTCAGGAGAAATCAGTCCGAAGCCATAAACGAATAAAACGACTACCTGAATGCCTGATCTAACATGTATCACCTCCAACACGAGCCAATCTGAGTACACATTACGCTTAATACCACAGTGACGTGTATCATCATTAAGTATATCATCTATTGTATACCTGTTTGTTAAATATCTCATTTTATATCATTTATTGCACCACATATGAAGTTCTTTTTATCACAGTAAAGTCCATGTGTATGGCGTCATTGATATTAGGTGTATTTCTTGTGAATATTATACATCTATTAACGCCTTTTCAAATGTGAATCGATATTATAATTTTGATTTTGATTAATAAATTATACGCTATATCGACATTAGTGAAGTTTGGGTTAGCCTACGTAGGTTTCCTCAGAAGTGTGACTCGGTGTGTCGTAATACGTAGAGTAATGTAGGAATGAGGAATACGAGACACCTAGCGCAATTACGTTTCTATATCATTATGAGCATTGAGTGAGGCAATAAACAAGCGACATCGACCTTTTTGACACCACTTTATCCGATCATTATCTCATTAAGTGTCATGTCAAGTTTCAGCAGTTGTCTAGTCATATTGTATCACTACTCGATATGGCCATAAAATATATAAAGTTGGCAGTGACACTTACAACTTGGATTTACTAGCTCGATTACTCCAACAATGATGCCCTTTATACAACTTTTGATCAGCACGCATTCCTTACTCCACTCAAACCGCGTGTTCGCCCTTCAGGGCCGTGGTGCAACCAGGACATTCTGGCTGCGCGTCGTGCTCAGAGGTCTGCTGAACGTAAATGATACTCGCAATGCATATCACAGTGCTCTCCACTACGGTAACCATCTCATCAAAAATTCCAAGAGGGATTATTTCAATAAGGTTGTTAAAATTTAAGGTCCACTTAAATCATCGCCTGCTGACCTTGTTCCCCAATCTATCTTTTTAACCACCATATCCTATCATTTTACCCAACATTGCACAATTAATTAATTCATCTTTTGATTCCTGATTGACAGAAAACATTACATATCACATAGTGTTCTGCAGTCTCTAGGCCATGGTAAATCTGTCATTTCAATACTTTTAGAGCTTACTGGTGATGAATTCGATTACAGAATTCTTTTAAATGGACTACAGAAACGGTTTGGTTAGAATTGTTGGGTCGACCCTTGAATGGATTAAGGATTATTTTTCTCAGGGATCTTTTCGTCCTGATACTTTATAAAATAGCTTAAAATCAAATGAATTGCCATATGGTGTTCCCCAGGGAGGTGTCTTGAGACCGTTTTTGTTTAAAGCTTACACCACTCCTCTTTGTGACATCATAAAGAAACATGGTCTACACTATATGTTCTAAGCTAATGATGCCTAACTGTGAATACCAGTCGATACCAAAAATCCTGGAGAGCTCCAACATACCCTTAACCGTGTTTCACCTTGCCTTGACCAAATTTATAATTGGATGACAATAAAGAAACTGAAAATTTGCCTCACAAAAACTGAATTACTGCTGATACAATCTTCTTTCGGCAAACAGACCACACTGGATATCTCCATCACTCTTGGTGATGTTTGAATCATCCCTACTACCTCGCTTAGAAATTTTGGCATCATTCTTGATGACAATTTAGTTTTCAACAACAAGTTTCTAAAACCATGTAGTTCTCCTATATTCAAATTCGAAATATTCGATAAATTTATAAATACATAGATTATTCTTTATGTGAAACCCTTATCCACGCTTTCATCATTGGCAAACCCGACAATTGTAATTCTCTTTGCATTAATCTGCCAAAATTTCAGATTAATAGACAAAGAATGGAAAGTTGTTATAAAGTTGTCCTCGTTTCCTTTCTAGAACAGTACGGAGAGAATACATAAAACCCATTTTGAGGTCCTTACACTGGCTGCCTGTGCAACAGCAAATTGTTTTAAACTTCTGTTTTTGATCTATGGGTTTCCGACTCACAAATAGTATGCTTTTTGCCTCCACTTAACGACAGTTTTTCACCGGGCAAAATGCCACCGACAGTGAAACTAAATCCCTCCCGCACTCTCCAACCCGCCACGTTACGTTGACCACGCTTCATTCTGGCGTACTAATACACGATAGCGGCATTTCCATAATGGTAGCAGACAGAGATCAGCGATAGAAAGGTTCCGCGCGGTAAAACCTAATAAACTCGGATCGATGACTCTGGCGAATAGCTCTGTACACCGGTGTATTGATCGATGCAGCAGGCGACACGGCCTGTATGGCATCTAATAAATGCCGACGATCGCTGCCTCCTCGGAGCCGACGTCATTTTTTAATCGGGTGCGTCGCCTACATCTGCGATAAACTGCGCGGTATAATGGTTCCCGGAAGAAGCGAATAAGCGTGGCTGTACATCGGTAAGGATACTTATAACGCAGTATTGATAGAGGCGGATGGGATCGTGGTTAGATCGTTGGATGTGACTTCCAGAAGACCCTGGAGTGATCTCCGATCTAGTCAGTATACTACCCGCAGAGCTTTTCGGTTATATCGAAACCGTGTGCTCCTGAGGGTGTGCTAGCCCATGCTGTGTTTTTATGCAATGGCTTTCACCCTCTGACGCAGATGTGTTTCGCATGCTGGTTGCACTGTCCTTTGTGGCGCTCGCATCTCTGCTATCGCGTCCTCTCGCCGAACAGAATCATAACATATCGCAGATTTAGCGGATGTACAATAGTAAGCTAGTATCGCAAATCGACCAAGGTCGACTGTCTATGCAGACTCGGTGGTGTGCAGAGCTGTGATTCCCCCACCATTGTAAATCCGACGAATTTGTTCGTCGTTTTGATCACTAAATATTAGCAGCTTTGCAATATTATATGATCGTTTAACAAATTCTACGTACATACGTACGCAGCCTGGCTATTACGAGCTGTTGTCATTATATAATATCAGAAGAAAATTTATAGGCAACTAAATTTTCACCTCAGCAGCAATACACACCTGAAAGAAGATTACTGCCTCGGCTCTGCTCAATTTCACACTTCAAGACTTTCATATCTTAAATAAAAACAATTTACATTGACCATCCCACTAATTCTTAATAATTCTTCATTAAGTTTATAGTTCTAGTAAATTTTACATTTCTAAGAAAGCAACATCTGTCTCAATATCTACATTAATAAGCCTTCCTATACAACTCTTCTAATACTAATATTACACTAATATTTTACATTTTACTCATTAATTTATCATTGACCTAGTATAATGTCATAACACGCGATGGCTGAAAAGCCGCTAGAATGCAGACACTGTGATTGTGTCCTGTTACGTAATCACAAAAATACTCTGGTTAAAACTCACAACAAGATCTCCCTGGATACAGAAGACCGTCTTTGATGCAACCACAAATTTAAAAAACAAATCTACAAGACAGTGTTTGAACATTAAATATAAAAGTGCTGTTTCAGGTACATGAATTACTCTATCATTATAAATGTGAGATATAATGCATGTACAACCTCGACATAGACATGATGGTCTTAACAGATAGCTGTTCTTTCACAACAATCCCCGACTCCAGCGAAGCGAGTAACCGAGAAATCGGCAAACCGACATGGACATGAATGTAGATTCTGGAAAGACAACGGTCATCGTAGCTGTGGACAACAGCGACCAATCAGAGTTCGCCTTCGATTGTTAGCTCATAGTGTAGACTTAGTGGCAATTTATATATATATATATATATATAGTTCATTGTTAATTGTTATTGTTTCTGCAACGACCCATCACTTAATCGATCCTCGGAAGTCTAAATCAAGATCAAGGTCAATTTAAAAAGATAAAGATAGATGTAAAAATTACTCCCGTCATCAGATCATTGTGCATTGTCATCATCAATCACCCATTTAGCAGACGACATAGGTAAGCTGTCTGTCGATATTAGGAATCACTGGCGTGAATGGACAGGGGTAAATAGAGGTCAACAGTCAGCCTGGACTCGTGGGTTTCACTCTAGTGATTTCCACGCCGTGGTCAATCAGTCAACCCGTATTCGGTCGAATGGTGTTAACCACAATATAGGCTAACTTCGTAAAGAACAAATAATGTCCCAGACAACCAAGTTAATTGCATACCACATAATCGTAGGTCACTCTTAGTCTTGACCCCACGCATGACAGAAAAAGATTGTACAGCAGTGAGCTTTCCGTAGCTGTTTGTTTTGTTTCAACACGTTCTATGTTGCAATGGAATTTACAACTGATAGGGTTCGTCGACAACAGCGCCATGTCCAGCCAGAAGCTCATCGTTACACATTGTCCCGACATCGATTCAACCAGCCGCACACGTAAGTTCCATCACCTCTTCATAGTGCAGCCATTGTCACACATTTCTAGATTTAGCTTCCTCAACGACTTTCGTTTACTTTGACTCATAGAATAATCAGTTCCAGCCATGAACGTTAGATTATTGGCATGCACTGATATTAATACGATATTAACATTAACATGATATTAATATGTGACGTGGCAACCGGCCGGCTGTTGTTTTTTCTTGGTAATTGAATTATTACACAATTATGACATATTGTTCTGGCAGTATCGCTAAGTACAGTTGAAGGGTGACAATGTTAATTAGTGCAACATTTGCGGGGGTAGAAATTGTGGTTCTCTAAGCAACTGGAAAGAAATAACAGAAAAAACTTTTACCTCTGAAACTTAAACCCGCAAGCTCCAGGTAACCGGTCTGGTGCCCAACAAATTGATTTACAGGGGAAAACTTTCTCCTGCGTATTTAACACCCGTTTGAGAACACACTGGTGAAAAAACTGAGTTCAACTGTCCAGTTGGTAGAGCATCAGTCAGGTCACCTGGAGGTCGTGGGTTCCAGTCCCACCAATAGTGAGAGGTTTGATTTTTTCTTTTTTTTAAAATATCAGTTAGCCTTTTTGTGTACATATATATATTGTTTCTTTCATCTCTCAGAATTGTTTTCCTGAACTATATGAGATTTTACGCATCATATGTCTGTCAAACGTTAAGCCTCTTGGACCACTCCCGCACCGTGAACGCCCACGGTCTGTTAATCTTTCGGCGTCTCTCACCTTTCCTTGGGGGCCTTTATTCGTTTAGCGTCTTTCACCTCTGACCTTTTCAGCGCTTCTCCTATCAGGTCCCGAATTTTACGCAGAAGCTTTGAGAGAAGAAAACATAAAAATTCGACACATCGAAGAAAAATACAAGAATAAACTCAAAAACAAAGGGGTAGTGAAATACATAACATATAGTAATATTGAAAAAAACAGCACTTGTAGAATGCCAAAATATATGCAAATACATAGGTAGATGAGGTAAACCCCGGGAGGGGGGGGGCAATTAACGTAGTAGTAAGATAGTTGGAATCCGGAAAACTCTCGATCGACTTCCGCTCTAACTAGTCTACGAAATTTGGCGGATTGTGGACAAAAAGTACCTTAGGTCTGCCCTTGCGTGGCTGGGTAGCCTCTGCAGTATTATTATTAAGGTATTAAGGGCTTCTTGCATCTACCAGGCCTGTCCTACAGATGTTCTATGGATGGTCTCTATGACGCTTACCTATCTGCTATCTCATCAACTTATTGTAAATAATCGATTATCACATACTTACCGGAGTGTGAGATGTATGTCGGTGGTCTGTCGACGTTTGGAACCGGTGGCGTGAATGAAGGAAAGTCTGCCCAGACAGATGGTGGGTTTTCACTACGCTGATTTCTCCCATCCCTTATTACTAAGGCTAATCATTATGACGTGTTAACCTCATTAGGTGGCGATATAAAGGGGCCCTTAGTTGACTACTCAAAGATGAACTTGGTGATCGTATATCAGGAGCATTGATACACAATGCATTATACCGGTATGTTTTATAGCTTCTTTTTAGTTTCCTGCGCGACTCGACCCTTTTATCGGCCCAGCGGTAAATGGGGACTGAATGATTGTATCTTAGCAACAAAGAGATTCAGCTCTCTGTGAAAAATCGTGAAAGCGATCACAAGTGTTATTTTCCCGACAAACGATTTGTAAAGCCCTCTCAAGCTGTGAGATAATAGTTTGCTAATATTTTAAGTGACAAAAATGATGGGATAATAGTATTGTTAATCTATTTATAACTATTTCACTAATGCTGCACAGTTGGACGGGGAATTTGTGGTGATCGGTGGTAAAGCAGGCGATGCCATCCTCCACGCTTCGAGGCTACATAATGCGTGTCTGATTGTCATCGGAAGCGGGGGTAGCGGACGAGTAAAGCGGACCCTACTTGGCAGCGTGTCGGACTACGTGCTGAATCATTCAGTTCTTCCCGTGCTTGTTTGTCGCTACAAACGTCAATTCGCGGATGTGACGATCAGAAAGCAAAACACAGAAGAGGTTCCTTCCGCCAAGCGCAGTCTGCGTGAGCGACTAATGCGGCGTTACCACTCGGTCGATGAACAGCTAAGACACGGCAAGAGTTCACGAGATAAAGGGGTCCAGGGGAAAGCGAGCAAAGAGGAAATCACCGATGAAAAAGGCGCTAAAGTCGAACAAAGCCAAAGTAAAGACGTCGGTGATGAGAATAAGGGGGAGGAATGTCAACCAAAATCCCCTTAATACATTATCAGCATTATGCACCAACCCGACACCAATGCTCTTATGTCGATCCCTTGTTACCAAACGGACACATAAAACAACTTCAAATATCTACTGATGTGGATTCCTTCAAATGATTTTATTCTTTCCAGAACCAGCGTTTCACCTTGACTGGTTCGATTTGAAAAGCTGTCAGAGAACTCAGTATGCAACTACGTATATAAATAAATAATTGTGTCTAATTAGCGCGAAATTTGGATGATAAAATGTGTCTATTTGAATAAGACACGATGTTTATTAGTAATCGATATATTTCAGTGCAATGACCTTTTATGTTAAAATCATGGTTATAAAAGTAAACTTAGTACACCAAAAGAAAACCAGATTATTATTCAAGGAATATGATGTCTGCAAATGTGTTGAATGTCCTAAGATTCTCAAGCTAATTTTATGATTGGCAAACGTTATTTTAAATGAGTTCTTCGCTAAAACTGCTGGCGTTTTCTATTTTTACTTTTTCATTGTAGACGATATAACATTTGAAAACCCTATTAAAATGGAATCTAAAATCTTCCCAATTTTATAACGAAAATTCGTTCGTTTACATAACGTTCCATATGTTGAACTTTTAACAAACCTGCCCTTCATTGTGTATATACCGAGTTAATATGTTTGGTAAGGCAGACCAGTCCTTTCTCTGTTGACCCTATTCTGGTTCGGTACGTGAAAAGACCTATGTTGGGTGTTCCGTTGGGGTCCTACCTCGGCTCTCCCGGGGAGGGGGGCAGACCGGTCATTTGACTTCGCGCCTATTTTGACAACTTCCTTATTGTCATTATTGTAATGATTGACCTATCATTACTGTGATCGTTGTTCACTGCCCTTTACAGTGCCATTAATTAACATACTCGTGTTCGTCTAACAGTAATGGACGCCAGCTTCCAATATTTTCTATGACCGCATTAATGTCGACTCTCGAAAGTGATTAACTCAACTAATAAACCATTACTTATACACTAGTTCGGACCGTTTATTCAACTCTCTGAATTTACGGTAACAACGTAGTCGTTCCTCAACATACAGTAGTTCCTTTCACTCGTAACGCCCCAAACCATGGCATGAAACTTGTTTGCTAAAATATAACAAACATATGTTTTTACATATCTCATGTTAATGATACGTGAAATGTGACTCCTCTAACTTTTGGACGCAACACCACGATGTTACTTGTAACTTGTACCATGTCTTGTAACTTGTACATATTACAGTACATGTAACTGCATTTGTAACTAGTCCTTGAAACTTGTGACTTTTACTTGAAACGATGTGATTTGATTATTATTGTAACTGTTATAACCGTCATATATAATTACCTTAATAAAAGTATTACATATCGCTATTTGGCTCGATGTACATACCACGATCAAATACAGCGCTTCTTCCTAAGTCGCTTTTTACAACCAATACCGGATTTTTCTCCCCTTTTCTTAT
>WURV02188780.1:0-12590 GCA_011762755.2 Epimenia babai | reverse complement strand
AGATATTTTTATAATAAACCATTCCATGACAAATCTTTCTCAATATTCAAGCACGAAAATCTTGCTCATTTTCTATTGTGGAAGGCGCGGGAAAAAAATCCCTGGTTTATGCAGGTTTTAACCCACAACCTCTCGCATGAAAGGCAGCGCGTCTAACCACTACACCACTGGCGATAACGTTCATAATAGGATGTGGGTAGCATTTAGGGTGTGGTTCTGTTAAGGCTTCTTGTTACCCTCTGACATGGCTTCAGATGCTCCGTGGATCGTCTCGATGTGGCAGACCTCCCCTCCGTGTCGTCATCTCATTCTGAATAATTCTTAGATTAAGCGGAGTGTGCTACATATGTAGCCCGTCTGTAGAACGTTTGAAACACCCCCTCCCCTTCCTCCCACCCACTTACTCTCGGATGATTTTGTTGATCCATTTTGTTCATTTGATATTCTTTCTGCAGGTTCAAACCTCAGCCATTACCACTAGTGTTTTATCCGTTTTATTGTTCCACTGAATCTACTGTCATTTCATCGCTACAATACAAACACCACAAACACCCCCTATGTGATCTACTCTCATTTCATCACTACAATACAAACACCACAAACACCCCCCTATGTGATCTACTCTCATTTCATCGCTACAATACAGACACCACAAACACCCCCCTATGTGATCTACTCTCATTTCATCGCTACAATACAAACACCACAAACACCCTCACGTGATCTACTTACATTTCAACGTTGCAATAATGAAAACCGCATCCATTGTGCCAGTTGCCATTTAAACACTTTTACACCACCCCTATCGCTCTCTATCATAAGCACTCTGTCATATGTTATATATTATTGATATGCAATCAATACACTCAACTTGAGGTGAGCGTATTGATTGAAACGTTGCTACGGCAACAGATAGACGCAAACCGTTCCTACTGAACGTGTCAGATGCCACAACGCGATTGTATTACATCTTTGCTATATTGGTAGCACCATCTATTTTGGGGCATCTTGGCGTGTAACGATAGGTTGAGTTTACCCATTCGTCTGTCTAGAAAAAAATTAGGTTAGGCAATTAAAATCCGTCACTTTAAAGCCGCTTGCGCAGCTTGGCAAATGATGGTTTGAGAAGACTCCCAGGAAGGCTTGCAGCTCTATAATGGGCGCTGGTGAGCCACTCGCGAATTTATTGGTTCTTGACAAACCTAGCCACTGAATCAACATGACTAATTGATTAGCTTCACATATCGGGGTAGGGCAATGACATCCAATGGACCTTTGTTCGTTTACCCCGCTCATTTGCAACACTTCGATGCTGTATACATGCGGCCCCCCTTCTGCTGAATCCTTGATAGCTGACAATTCTTCGCAAGACGGCGAGAGCGAAGTAACGGAGACGCTATTGAGACCATCCTTAGAGAATCTGAAACGCATCAACTGAGGACTGTGTCATATAAACCAGCATGCGTTTCTTGATTGTGGTAAAGCAGGGCGTGTTTGTTGATTGTGGTAAACCAGCATGTGTTTCTTGATTGTGGTGATGTAGTTAAGTAAGGGGTTAGTGTAGCGAAAAAGAATATATTGCTGCAGCGTTGGTAGCAATATGCATTAGCAGAAGGCGGATCCTTCAAAGGATCACTCTTGGAAGCTGAATCTTTCAAACAGTAGTTAGGGATGGTTCTCTCGGTGGGGGCCGTTTCTGTATTGTGGCTTGATTAGTAGGGATGCTCTGTGGGTAGGGAGCATCTCAACAGAGGACTCTCCCAGGGGTCTATGTCTGAGATGAAGGTTCTCCCTTAAGAGGTTCTCAAGGATGCTCTGTGGGTTGGGAGCATCTCAACAGAGGACTCTCCCGGGGGTCTATGTCTGAGATGAAGGTTCTCCCTTACGAGGTTCTCAAGGATGCTCTGTGGGTTGGGAGCATCTCAACAGAGGACTCTCTCAGGGGTCTTTATCTGAGATGAAGGTTCTCGCTTCTCGGGGAGGCTCTGCGAAGCTGTTGGGACCTCTCAGAAGGGCAACCTGTCAGCTCAGGCTCTCCACCGTTGGGTTCCTGGTTTAAATCTTGACTTACTGCTGAGAGGACAAAATCCTGTAATTAGATCTCAAACACGTTCGCAGTTACAGCAAACCACTTGTCACCGATGATGTATTAATACGCGTGACGCAATAGGATACAGGCACCCGCCGCATCGCCGCTGACAAAACTAGCAAATCTCACATCACGTTTTATGGATTGCCGTCGCGCGTTCCGCAAATTATCATTGGCCGCGGTGAACGCGCGGTGCTCGCACACGCTTCGTATTGATTGGTCCCAATAGCTAACCCGCGTCGTGATTCAAACGCACGCGTCCGTCACCGATGTCGGCGGCGTCACGATCGTTATTGATGTCGTCTTGAATTATACGTTGCCATGCCCAGTGCTTTGTTTGCAAACAAACAGACGACTGCTTTGTTTGCTTCTGCGAGTCGGTATTGTACATGGTGAATACAGCTAATGAATGCGCGATGGTGTATGGACATGGCGGGTTTTTGCGTAATGATTTTTGTGCACATGTTAATGAATATTGGGACAGGTTACATAGTAGTTAGAGCGTTAGAATTACCAAATCTCTCTCTGTTATCAGACCATAATACATTTCTCCCATCATCGAGTCCTCGTGTTGTTGGACCATAATACATTTCTCCCATCACTGACCCCAATTTTTCCTATGTTATCCATTCCTTTATTTATTCATTAACTCTTGATTTTCGTCTCTTTCATCCACAGTTTCTATGACTGACTCCAGATAGATGTCTTTTATCATACTATGTGATCCCATCTGGTGTTTCAGCGAAACATGTACAAGTATGAGAAGATTCTCCAGAATGCACGTCGTACCGAAGTCCTTATAAAGGAGATCAAGGTACGAGGCAAATAGGTTATATAAATAAATAAATACCGTATATACTCGCCTATAAGACGGTTTTTAAAGAGGAATTTTTTTACCTTCAAGTCCACCCCCGTCTTACAGGCGGGTCAATAAAAATTCAAAAATTTTGGGCAGTAAAAATATACCGATACGTATCTTCGACTTTGACGAGGACGACGACAATGTATATAATGAACAATTACCGTAACGCAAGAGCAGGTTAATGAACTATTCCCAGATGATGACTAAGTGCATAATGGTATTGTGAATATTGTAAATATAGTGTATATACAATGTTCATATATATATATATATATATATATATCTCGATAGGCCTTATATTACTCCAATAAAAAATATAATCAATACATTTTGCATTTGTCACATTTATTAGAATACAACATAGGGTAAGTTTCCCATCCAAATTATAATGGCGGTCGATCGCCGTGAATGGCTGAAGAAGGGGTAGCACCCTCAAACTCCACCCTCGACTTAAAGGCGAGTCAAGAGCAAAACCACGATTTCGTCGACCATAGTTGGGGGGTGGTCGACTTATAGGCCGATCGATTTACAGGCGAGTATATACGGTATATAGATGGGTAGTATGAGTGTTAGTAGTCGATATAGACCTGAGGGTACGTGTGAGTATGGATGTCCCTGAGGGATATATCTGAGGGTGGATGTCCCTGAGGGATATATCTGAGAGTGGATGTCCCTGAGGGATATATCTGAGAGTGGATGTCCCTGAGGGCTATGTGTGAAACCAATGTCCCGGAGGCATACGTGTGAGTATGGATTTCCCTGAGGGTGATATCTGAATATGGATGTCCTTGAGGGCTATGTAAGAAAGTTAGAGAATGGATTTCCCTGAGGGATATATCTGAGAATGTTCTAGAATCAGTCTATCTGTTTCCACAAATGTCGTTACAACAGGCTCAAAATATGTATCACCTTAGAGACCCTTTGGGTTCATCTGAGGTTTTGATTTCTCCAGGATGCTCCCGTTAGCTACGCTAATCGAATGCTGTCCATCCATCCATCCATCCATCCCGCAGTCTGTTCATCTGTAAAATTCTCTTAAAAAATCTTAAATACATCTTGACCTAGAGCCTTGCCATCTGGCAGACATTTTCCCGCGTTCGTCTAGCAGATTTGTTTAGAATATTGATGAATGTAAAAATAGACAATATAAAAACCGGCATTCTTTGGGTGGTCCTATTCAGATTTGTTTGCAGTATCGTCATTTCTCATTGTACGTTTATGAAGGCTTTAAGGTGTGTGTGCGTTACCACAGACTTCCTTCCATAGGTAGGGCTCATGTTGTTGGTTAACTACTGCATTAATAAAACATATCTACAGTATGATGAGAGACATCCTACGGGTCTTGGGAGAAATGGCAGGTCATCGAACAGTTGCAGCCTGTTTCTATTAAAAGTGCATTTAAAACTGCAGCTTTCAGCGTTTATGTAAAGCAGATATCACTAAATGAAACGAAATAAAATGAAATTCTATTGATTTATAGTGCCCTTTTAACACATGGCTATCAAAGACACTTTACAAATTTATGGTTACTATCATTAAACACAAGGAATACGGTTCAAAATCGAAAAATTAAAAATCATGGTATACCATTTAGAAAACCATTTTCTCGTAAATATGAAAAAGGTGACACAAACTGGATAGTTCTGCACAGATTCGGTAGTTAAATATTCAGGGCACAGGTCCAGCAGCCTCAGATTCGAGCTCCATGAAACATCAAATTCTAACAATTCAAGGAAGCTTTCGCATAAACGTCGTCAGATTATACAGACAAGTAGTAATATTATTTATCACGAGAGTTTGCATAACCAATATGCTCGACCCATGATCCGTTAGTTAATTCCCTGTTTAAATAACCAAAATCACCCATTCTTTTAAATTTCACACACTTTCGGGTACCGCGAATATCGCATTGTGATATAGTATACCGTTCATCTTAATTAAGCCAATGATTCCAAATAATGAAGCCAATGATATTTGATTAAAATTTCCCCTACGCTACAGTAAATTGAGGAGATGTCACAACGACCCACAGCAGAATTGCCAAGCAAACACGATAAAATGACGGGTATCGAAAACAAAACTAATAACTTTACGTCGGCGTTGATTGTGGAATTCCGAAGAAGAATCGAAGCGCTGAGAACCACCGTCCCAGAATGACTGCCAATTACATGGCGCGCTCGAGTTTCATAACATAAATTAGTCTGCCTGCGAGAGGAACGCTATCCTGGTCGTGATTGACTTCGCGTTCTGTAGACCCACATGCGTGCGCCAGGAGATCTGTCAGTTTAGAATTTCCGCGTGTTTTCTCTGTAATATGCCGCGTTTGGCTTGTAATCTAGACGACACTTGGGGCGACTGCAAAATTGTTTCGGCGACGAGAGGCGTGAAAGATGGACGAAGCGAAAATAAAACAACAGATCTTATTACGAGCATCAGATGGACCGTTGAGTTTCTGTAGGGGTTTATATCAATGAAAATAAAGTAGCCATGGAAAAAAAATATCATATAAAAGCTAATATGGCGGGATTAAAGACAAAGGTAATTTAATTATAATCAAAAACATCACATGGTTGTAAGGCCGTGACCCAAGCGAGTTTGCTCCAGACTGACTAATGTATCCTATCTTCGTGTCAGACTTATCTCCAAACGATGATCTTAATTAGAAGCGATCATTACCATCAGTTGGCCAGCGGTCAGACTTAATGTGGTATAACGGCCCGAGTGACGTGCGGCCATTAACGGTCAGCACTATATCGCAGGGTGTGGCAGGGATGAGGAGCGTGGGTCCTGGTTTGCGTTAGCCCAACCGTGCTGTCAGCGTGTCAGATAACGCTCGGCGTATATACAAATATTGGTACTTCGTGCAAGATAACGAAAGACTGGTTTACATTTTAATCGACAGTCCTTGAAAAATCTTACTCCACGTGCGAAATTAAGATACAAATCACTTATAAATTCACATAACATGGAGCTATGTTCAGCGGTTCTCGGTCCTCTAAGTGCCATGTAATTACAATATACAAATATTCCATTACTACCGATGTATGATGCGCAAGCCGTTTGATGTTCATGGTTAACCACTCTTTCTCGCATCCATGAGACCTATTATAAAGGACGGTTAATACGGCAAACCACACCTGTATTTCATGTTTTCGGTAGTTTTTGCTAGGGAACGCTCAACTTTAGCGGGAGCAAAAGTTTAATTCGAAACTTTCCCAGCGCACAATGATATCGGGAACTCAATTATTGCTGGTGGAAACCACGTTTATGCTGTTACGGTACGTGCTTGTCTATTGCTGTTGCTCTACTTGACGGCTCGCATGCTCAGAATATTGGAGAAACTTCGAGAACGGCACGTAGATGAGCGCCGATACGCACGCAAGCTAACAACATTCTCCATCGAGAAAGACCACGCCATCACTGATATTACGATTTCACCAATCGAACCAAAAGATGCAACATGAAACGAAATTGCGTAGTTTAAGACACTTAGTGCACAAAACCGCTTAAACCATTACTTCCAAGTTATATGCTACGCTAATTCAACTGGCGATTTTCCTCGGTTTTCTACAGAATCAATGTGGGTTCGGTATTCATATTGTAATTTATATGGGATTAAATTGGCTGTACACACTTCCAATCTGGAAACGTCACAACTCAGTTGTTGAGCTCCTGAACCAGAAGGTGGCGGGTTCGAATCGGCGAAATATCGTTTTTCCGTTGTATGCTTGGGCAAGGTACTTAATCTCGATTGCTCTGGTTGACTTAGCCATGAATAAGTACCAGTAATATTTCTTTGTGCCAACGCAATTATATAGGCACTGGATAAGTAAATTTATGGGTGGCTTACCGGCGCCTGTTATAGAGCTATATTATCTTTTGTGAGTCCCGCAAACCGTCATTTGGCAAGCTGCGCTAGCGGCTATAAAGTGCAGGATAAATGACTAATTTATTTTTTCACTTTTTACTCTACCTGCCAACGTAAAGACACGGTGAGTCAGTACTGTGTCGAATTCAGAGCAGAGACTATAAACGCTAGATGTTATCACCGTCGACTGCTTAGTGCGTTGGGGCGATTAACCGCTAGACCAGGAGCATTCACTGTGATTTCGCCACGTCTTTTGTACAGTTGGTGCTGACGTTATAGACATTAAAGACGTTTCGGTGAGAACTTCGGCAAAAACAAGACGGCCGTAACTCGGAGATATAACAGAATTCTTATTATCGCGCGGCAATAAAAACTACCTTGAAGACATGGAGTCTTGTGTAACAATGAAAGGGGAGTTACGGGGCTCCTGGCGCCAGTGATCCACGAGTTTACGCGGGCCTAATCATAGCAAGATGATGGCATCGCACGATTGCTTGCGTGCCGGAATATGATTTCTACTATGGTCTCCTACGAATAAAATAAACAGGAAATCTCATCCACTGCAAATTATGTTAACATGATATCTCAATGGAGTCAATAAGACATCTCTTCTACTGTGAATCCTGTCAACAAGACATCTCTTGCCCTGCGAATTGTCAACAGGACATCCCATCCACTCAGGTTATGTCCACAGGACATCTCATCCACTCTGAATTTTGTCAACAGGACATCTCATCCACTTCGAATTATGTCAATACACATCTCCTCCACCCCGAAATATGTCAATGGGACATCCTTCAATTACGCCCAATGGATATTTGTCTATATGACGTCATACACGTCAGGCAATCACGGGAAACCGAATAGTAGATAATAGGTTGACCAAAGACTGATTTAATAATAACGACCATGAGCATTATAGGAGGTTTGGTTTATTTTGCACTACCATGTATTTTTTTCGATAGTCTTTGTTGTATGGTTAACATTAATTACTTATTACTAGCCAAAATTGCTATCAACGAACAGATCTTATAAGAACGGTTTATATCCAAAACGCGATGTCGAAGCCACGTAAAGAAGGAAGATGGACGATAGGATGCGGAGGTACGCCAAAAACAGCAAGTGCGCGTGCGTGTACAATACGCGCGGCACCATGGGTCACGCGTATTACAGCGAGTGACGTAACCCGCTTCACGAGATCCACTTAACGATGATGCGCTCGAGACAACATCTGAAGACATCTCTGTTCTTGATCGTTTCTTAAATATACAGTGATAAATGGCGTACGAGATACGGGCGAGGCGCCCCCTGTTTAATCGCTTCTCGCATTGTATACACCATACAACAGCTTCCGCGCACAAACAACGGCAAACCGAAAAATACTGAATATTTATACCATGTGTGCTGCTCCCTCAACAGACTGGGTATTTGCCAGCTATCGCCGATGAAATAAGTTTCGTTTAAAATTAGTTGATAAAGTATGCTTGCGAAATGACGATATTTAATACCGCACCAGATCGTGGAAACAGTAAAATTCATGCACAAATATTCCATATAAAAGACCCTTCACTGACGGGCAGGATTTTGCAATTTTGGAAAGCGTAATTCGCGACATGCGATATACGCTATATCGAGAAACGCGCATCCTAACGTCACCCGTCACAAACACAATCCCATAAGACCTCTATAAAATGTATTTAATACGATTTAGTTCGATTTCCCATCGCCCCGAGTCTAGTGTTCTCCCGCGGGTTAGAGAGCCAGCGCGTCCCGAGTGCCTGTCTGTTCGGCTAATGGAAACGAAATCTAATAACGCTAAAACCTGATCATTATTTCCTGCTAACCGTCTTTAGTCTAATGGCAGCAAGTGGCGGTGTCCTACGAGGGTCTATTTTCTGTTGTATTGTCGTGTACAGCGGTAGTGGGTCCGTAAAAGCCGAGTGACACCGACCGTGTCCCGGACGCTATTGGCAAGGCGTATTAACAGACGTGGGATAAAATGCTATTATGAAAAAGTAATTTAATCATTGCTCGCTAGTACCTACTACAGTATTCATGCAGGGCAGTACACGTACGCACCTAATAGAAAAAACGAGATATAATAGGGTAAAAACTATAAGGCAAATTAACATGCAACAAAGATATGCTGGTTACATAAATCATACTATTGCACCTAGCAATGTACACTTATTTGTATACAAATGTTTTTGTTAATAGTCTTGTCTTGTTTGATAAGCAGTTCGTCTACCCTTCGTGTTTACGATATATTTTGCGTAAGCAAGTCGTGAGTGTACGTTGGATTTGCATGGACATGGATATCGTTAGTATTTTGTCAGTTGTAAGTGACTCGTCGGGAACCATCAAGTGACAAGTGTAATCCAATGTTTCACGATGTTTGAATAATGTTTCACTAATGTATCAGTATTTTTAGTGAAATATACGCCATTTGTGCAGTTGGCAAACATTTAGGTGTTGATCTTCGTGTTTTAAATAACGAAAACGCATAAAATTATAAACTTAATAAATACTATATCAAGAGGCCCAAGAGGCTTTAAGACGGTCACCTGAAAAAAAAAAGAGAAAAAAAAAGAGAAAAAGACAGAAAAGGAGGCCAAGGAGGCCATCTTGATATTATAACGGGAAGACAACAAGGAGACTACTTGGCATCAAAAACAAGAGGCCAAAGAGGCCCGACAATACCCATTACGACACTGAAATTAGAAAATGCAGATTTGTGGAGAAAAAACCTAGGCTGAAATCACACATAACTGCCAAAATAGAGATGCCCTAAACACATCTGAATGAGACCTACGCAGACATTATCTGCCAAGTGGCACATCTTTGCACTAATCGGACATGGAGATAAAGATTTCCAAATAAAAGTCGATAGACATTACTCCGTTTTGCTCTCATGAGATGTTCAACAAATCTGAAAGATACCAACCCAAGGACAAAATCTACCAACGTGCAGACCTCTGCGATAACCGGTTCTTGATAAAAAAAATTTAACAAAAAATACGAACATCGGCAGAAGTTACTTCCCCTAGCTGCTATGACGATACCATGAACAAATCTAGAAGAGACCAAACCAAGGAGAATATCTGCCAAATGGCAGACCTCTGCGATAAGCGGTTCTTGATAAGATTTTTTAAGAAAATGTTAACATCGGACGCACGGACGGACGACGGGCAAACCCCGATCAGAAAAGCTCGCTGAGCATAAGGTCAGCTGAGCTAAATAGTCAAATGTTTGGGCGATAAAAATTCGAAAATTTACATCACCCATCAATATACAGGCCATCCCCTTCACAAAGCCAATGCATCTATAAAACGACAAATCAGTTAAATAAGTAGAATTTATGTATAATAGGACTCCCACCGCATCTTCTACCCTACAAAGAACAAATTCTTGAATAATATCGCGACGTGCGCGCGATCAGCGAGAATTGTATAGGCTATTCCCCACGGAGTTCCGAGTAAAAACGCCACCGGAAGCTACCCGCAGAATCAATATGCCGCGAGACTAGGACTCGTGTCCGCGAATTAGAATACAATTACATGGTCCGGTCATCGGCAAGGAAATGTGATTTCACGCGATGCTGACCATGCACAAGGACGTCGCGATCGAAACGACTTTTTCGCTCATAGTTGACATAACGCAATAATGAAAAGCAAAATAGGCTGCCAAAAAGCGCAATCCAATGACGACCTGCCAGCGCCTGCTTGTATCGCAATTGCACGACAGTTTTATATATTCATAGAAAATTTCCCAATGTTGTTTGAAAGCAGTTAGGATACATATGGCGATACCAGTAAACGTATGGAGTACAACCACTACATTTTTGGCACGTCTACTTTAATATATATATAATATATAAAAAATATTTGATAATTCCTATTTTAATCAAATGTCTACTTAGTTGATGGTAGTTAATATCAGTCGCTGGTACAAACTTACTTCATTATATCTAGAAAATTTTACAATACCCCACCAACTCCGCATATCTTCCTTTAAAAAGAAATGAAACATGGCAATCAAAGACGCAAATTACGAAAACTATGGCTAATTAAATAGAGTTTGAAAAATTGGAAAAAGTGAACAATGATGGAAGAAATACATATGTAGTATTATTACAGACGAGGTAAATATCGAAGTGTCGAGGGCGATATAGAAGTTGAAATACATTATCGCATAGTGTAAAATATCATGATCACGATGTAAAACAGCATAAAATATCACAGGGAAAAAGATAGTTTAAATAAGAGTACCAACAGGACCAGGGGGTTAGACATGCTAAAATATAATTACTAGTCAAATTCTTGTAAAAATAAGAAAAAGTAGAAGAAGATAAGAAAGTTTTCAATTTGGCTTTAAATGTATTTATTGCAGTATTTTGTCTAATGTGTAGTGGTGGAAAGTTGAAGAGACGGGATGAGGCATCTGCAAAGGCGCGGTCACCAAAATTAGCCCATCTGCAGTTGGATGTTTTATATTCTTGCTGATCTCTCGTAGTGAAAAGCGCGAGAAAATTCTAGGCTTGAGTTGATTCGAACTCATAACTTATAGCGCTAAAGGCCGTGTTTCAAACAACGCACACGTCGCCGAGGTTCCTGGCAAAGAGAAAGACCTTGGCCATCCCCGCATTATACATTGAATATTAGCTATAAGTGTAATAATATTAATGGACACATAGCGATTGAAAATTCCACAAAAGCTATATTTACAGCCTGTACACACGCTCAGGCAAAAGTTAAATTTTTCTTTCCTTTGATCACAAGCGGGATCATCCATCTCCATTTCTCTAAAGGTTGCTATTTTTCGCGATTGTGAAGTCCTTTACAGGAGTTAGTAATATAACAGTTAACGTACGTCATTGACAGACAAATGATAGCAATATTACAGTGTTACAATCAATAAAAGTGTACGAAGATGACAATATTTAATCAATCTTTATGGCAATTTCTGCATCTTGCAAAAATTCACGACGGTTACGTACGTATTGGGTGATGCAACTCTATATTACAAGCGCAAAGTGAATCGCATTTTCATATCCCACCGTCTTTGTCATATATTACAATAACTATCACCTAATAGTGGACGCCGCGGGATTCGCGGGGTGTATATTCCATGTAACATACAAAACGTATTACCACAGTACTAAAGATCGAACAAATTGTTCGATATATCTCAACCAACAACGCGATATTTTGGAGAAATAATACGGCGAATCTAGTTAAGACAATCGCGTTATGAGCGCACGATGTGATGGATGTGAGAGTTATTTATTTAACGCACGTAACCGGAAAGTTGCTACGCCGAAGCGTGCAACCGCTGGAGCGTCTATCAGGATTATGTGATTGTGGCGGACGATGGGCAGATGCTCGCCCGGACCACCGTGAACCGATGCTCAGGCAAGCATACGCCATCGACCGACACAATAATAATGTAGCGACTCTGCGATCGTGTTTGTAACTTAAATTTTGAACGAACATTTTGAATCTAACTGCATAAATTGACGAGTCCTGTGCAAATCCGTGTTAGTCGCCCATGAACACTCGTTGCTCCTAGTGAATTATACTGTATATGTGAAAGCTCGAGCGATTTAAGTTTTTGTTAGTAAGATAGATTCTACTGTTTACTCTTGTCAAAACTGTCAGCACGACATCACAGTTCTTTGAGATTCATCGTGACAAATAAAATTTTAAAAACTATAAATTTACATTCAAAGACTGCAGACTGGCGGTGTGTGCAATTGGCAAATTTATATATAT
>WURV02188769.1:0-12591 GCA_011762755.2 Epimenia babai | reverse complement strand
CTATGGCAACTTCAAGCACAGAAATCCATTCCCCGACCTGCGTAAACAAACCTACTTCCTTCAGAAAATTCGCCCAACAGCATGCAGTGTCTGTGAAAGTCCATTTTCTGGAGTCTGTATAACCCGGTGGGTTTCTCTACTTGTAGCGACAGATGTGTTGCCGCTACTTGTATTTGCGTGTAGCCCTGCTTGCATAAAAAATATCCCAGCCCCTGCCGAAAATCATGTGTCAACAATCCATCGGGGTGGACGGTCTATCGAACAGCCGCCACGTGAGTTTAGCATGTAGAGTTGGATTCAGAATGGGCGTGTTGTTCTGAAAAACTGTTTGATCGTAGAATTCCCCCATGCCGCTGCACAACCCCATCACCTCGACCCTCCGCAACACCAAACGCGTCGCGCAGATCGTGGCGGTGTTGGGCAAGCACGGGTTTTCCGAGGTGATCGAGCAGCTCGGCCTGCCCGGGTTGATCGATAAGGGGCTGGGGCTCGTCGGCTACGGGCCGGATGAGGAACACGTCAAGCTGCCCCAGCATGTTCGGCTGCGGATGGTGCTCGAGGAGCTCGGGCCGACGTACATCAAGATGGGGCAGGTCTTGTCGACGCGTCCGGACCTGATCGCGCCGGAGCTGGCCGAGGAGTTTGCCAAGCTGCAGAGCGACTGCCCAAAGATGCCATTTGAGGAGATCCGCAAGCAGCTCGTTGAAGAACTGGGCGAAGAGCAACTCGACACACTCTTTACTTCGATCGACGAAACGCCGTTGGCCGCGGCGTCGATGGCGCAGGTGCACCCGGCGGTGCTGGCGGACGGGACCGAGGTCGTGCTAAAAGTGCTGCGGCCCGGCATCCGCAAAACGATTCAATCGGACATGGAGGTGCTCGGCGAGCTGGCGAAGTTCGCGGAGGAATACTTCTCCGAGCGCGGGTACAGCCCCAAGGCCGTGGTCGCCGAGTTTGCCGACGAGCTGCAGAAGGAGCTGGACTTCGAACACGAAGCCCGCGCGACGCGTCGGCTGCACCGGCTGTTCGCCAACGATCCCAACGTCAACTTCCCCCAGGTCTACCCCGAGGCCTCAACGAAGCGGGTGCTCTGCCTCGAACGCGTCCACGGCCGACTGCTCAGCCGGATCGACCCGCAGGTGGACCTGGACGACGCGACCCGCCGGGCCGTCGTCGAACACGGCGCGGACGCGGTCTTCCGTATGTGTCTGCGTTACGGCTTCTTCCACGCCGACCCGCACCCGGGCAACCTCTTTGTCCTCGACGACGGGCGTATCTGCTTCATCGACTGCGGCATGACCGGCCACATCGAGGGGCGCACCGCCGAGGCACTCGCCGAGCTGTTACAGGCCGTTATCGACGGGGATTTGGATCGTACGATCCGCTCGGTCCTCGCGCTCGCCGACGCCGAACCCTCGCTGGCGATGGACCGGTCGTTCCGGCTCGATGTGTGGGCGTACATCTCGCGCTTCCAGGTCGACCACCTCAGCGAGATCGAGCTGGGCCCGCTGTTGGGCGAGTTCTTCGTGCTGCTGCGCAAGTGGAAGGTCCGCTGCCCGGCCGACCTGGTCTTCCTCATCAAGGCGATCAGCACGATCCACGGCGTGGGCGCACGCATCGACCCGGACTTCGACCTGGTCGGCCACGTCCGCCCGCACATCGTCCGACTCATCAAGCGGCGGTACTCGGTGCGCGCGGCAAAGAAAAGGCTGCTCGGATCGATGCGCGGGTACATCGACCTGGCCGAGGACCTGCCCGACGAGCTCCGCGCGGTCGTCGCGCACCTCAAGCGCAAGGACTTCACCGTCTCGCTCGAACACAAGGGCCTGGACCGCCTGACCAGCACGATCGAGCACGCCAGCCGGAACCTCGCGCTGGCGATGATCCTCGCGTCGATGCTCTTGTCGAGTGCGATCTTCTTCGCCGCCGACAACAAACAGTCGAGCTTCGGCTACCTGTCGGTCATCGGGCTGGTGTCGCTGCTGGGCTGCGCGGGGTTCGGCCTGTTCATGCTCTGGGCGGTGTACCGCAAGCGGAAGTGAAACCGCCGCTTGCTTTGAGCGGCACGGCGCTAGCCGCCGGTCAACGAGACGCCAGCCCTCGATGCCCATGACACCGGCCGCAAGCGCGGTGCCGCCCAAAGCATCGGGTGGCCGGGGTGGAGTCCGCGACCCCCCGGATGGGCCGCAGGAACATCACGCAACAGCAGAGGACACCACGATGACGGCACCACTAGATATCGCAACCCATGATGCCGCCGCCGAGGTCGAGCGCGACGGCTTCGCGGTGATCGAACAGGTCGTCGATCCCGCGTTCATCGAAGCGCTGACCCTGGCCGTGGAGCGTGAGGCGGCCCGCGCCGCGGCGGAAGGGGACAAGCCGGGCTACGCCTTCCGCGACCTCTTTAACGCAGTGCCTGAGACACGGGCGCTCTTGCAGCACCCCGGCGTGGTGGCGCTGGTCCGAGCCGTGCTGGGCGAAGGCGCGTTCGCGGTACGCGGCCTGCTCTTCGACAAAGTCGACGGCGCCAACTGGCACGTCGGCTGGCACCAAGACCAGGCGATCGCGGTCAACCACAAGCACCCCCCGGAAGGCACCCCCGGCGCGGTCCCCGGCTTCGGCCCCGCGTCGGTCAAGAACGGCGTCCCACACACCCGCGCTTCGCCGGGCGTGCTGCAACAGATGCTCGCGGTGCGCCTGCACCTGGACGACTGCGGCCAAGACAACGGCCCGCTCCGCTGCGCACCGGGCAGCCACGCGCTGGGCCGACTCGACCCCGCCGAGTCGCTCGCCACAGTGAAACGCGGAGGCGAAACGGTCTGCACCGTGGGGCGCGGCGGCGTAATCCTCATGCGCCCGCTGTGCCTGCACGCCTCCAGCCCGGCCGTGTCCCCCAGCCACCGCCGTGTCATCCATATCGAGTGTGCCAACTGCGAGCTGCCCGCCCCGCTGAACTGGCACGAGCGGCTGGGGCTGGGATCGTAATAGACACATCCCTAGCCCCTACCGCAAGGTGGGGGTTCTTCCCACGGCACACCTCAACCCCTGCCTTGCGACAGGGGCTATTGATACCTGCGTGATCCGGCGTTTTCATCATGCTGCCTACTCATCCGCGTCATCATCTTCATCTTCCCCCCATCCTTCCGGCAGTGCCGGCAGCTCCTGACGCCAGTCACTCAGCCAGCGGTCGGTGCTCCAGACCTTGCCGTCCGCAACAAGGAGAATGCGCCCCACCTCGAGGATGTAGGCGGCGTGGGTAAAACCGGTCTCGGGCAGCGGGTGCTGCTCGGCGTAGAACCCGTAGTCGCGATGCCAGACGATGCCCTTGCGCCCGCGTGTCACATCGACAAGGACGGGCGCATCGTTGCCCGCCTGCCGATCGGTGCCGTAGCCCAGGACTCGGCCGTCGGGTAGCTCAAGCAGGCCGACCAGGTGAAGGTCGTCGTCGGCCTCAATCGTATCGATGTCTTCCTGCGTAATGACGTCGGTCCAGACGACCTCCGAGGGTTCCTCCAAGTCGTTATAGAGCTCGACGACCCGTCGACTCGTCCACGCGAACCGATGCCCGGGACCCAGTGACTCGTCGACCAGCTCGGTCCAGCCATTGAGCCCTAGCTCTAAGACCGCCCGCCACAGCTCTGTCTCGTCCGCGTCGCTTGGCCAGTAGACCACCATCATCCTCTGCTTCTCGTCCTCGGTCTTCAGCTCGATCGTGATCGGGATGCCGCGCACCTGCGCCGCGTAAAGGAACCGGCCCGAGGCCTGATCGACGTGCACGACCATCCCGTTATCCAGCCCGAGCACCCAGGCGTGGTCACACCGCGCGCTGACATGGACCGGCTCATCAATACGGACATCCAAGGCGTCCTCCAAGATGCTCTCAACCAGCGCATCGGTCCGCCGCTCGGGGTCGAGCCGGCCGAGGCGTACCGTTGGCTGCGCCTGCAGTTGATGGATGTAGTCGCCGGGCCAGCCCGCCGGCAGCGGGGGGGCCCCCTCACGCGCGCGTCGCCCGGCCGACGGACCGGGACTTCGCGCCATCGGATCGGGTCTTCACGCGCGAACAGAAAACGCCAGTTTCCCTCGCGCACCCACTGGCTCATCTCTGGTCGGGCGACCCAGGTGAGATCAATCGCGCGGTCACGCAGCACCACGATCTCACGATGGGGGTCGTACGAAAGCGAGACCAAATCGCCGCTGATCTTCCGTCCCAACTCGCGTGGTGTACCCGCGCCGCCAGCAAGTCCCCACCTCTGGAAAGTTTCCAAGTCTTGCCAAACCCCTTCATCAAACATAGGAGGGACAAGTTCGGCGACCCAGGTGATGTATGCGTTCGTATAGCCAGGCCCCGAACCCCAAACCCACAACGGCCCGTCAGGGATCTGCAGCACACCGCCAAACTGCCTCGGCTTGTTCAGATGCATTGGGCTTACCGCGACCGATGTGACTTCACCGGAATCGACCGCGACATACTTAATCGATACAAACTCCGACCCCGGTGCTGGTAGCAGCCAAGCACGGCCGAAGTCGTCTTCGTAGACCGAGTGGAACGAAGTATCGATGGAACGCGCCGTTGTAACGCGCGTCTCCGCATCGATCCTGTAAAGCAGCGGGAATGTGCCGACGCCCTCCACGGAGTGGTCGGCGATGGCCATGCGCAGGACGGGCAGGGCCTGGGCCTGATCGACACTCATCCAGTGGACGTCCCCATCGAACGTGGCGATGTCGTGGACGACTTCGGTGGCAAAGTTGACCTCGACGACCTCGCCGCCTTCGAGCGCGACCAGCCAACGGTCGGCGGCGGCGTGGGCCCAGGCCGTGACCGCACGGCCGGGCAAGTATCGGCGGAGGGGGAAGTCGGTCTTGCGGGCGTAGAGCTCGACGCCGCCTTCGGTGTGGCGCAGACCGCGGTGATCCGTGGGGACTTCGTTGGGCGCGGCCTCGCCGATGGGGATAAAACCCGGAGCAGGGTCTGGCGGTGTGTCGGGCTGGATTTCCGGCGCGGGGTCGGCGTTCTGATGGGGCTGTGCTTCTGCAGGTTGGGCGGCACGTGGTACGGCGGCACCCAACACCAATACAGCCAACACCAGCGCGACGAACATCGGGGTGGGGCGGGTCGGTTGTCGCATCGTTGGATTCCGGAGGTTGCAACACCAGTGGGGCACGGTGGCCCCAACGCCCCCGCCCGCCTTGGCGTAACATGGCGGGCCGGGGTCGCGTCGTTTCTTTGATCCTAAGCCATCACATGGAGTGAACCAAGATGAAAACCCCCACCCGCCGACAGTTTTTGGCCGCCTCCGCCGCGACCGCCGCAGCGGCGGCCCCGGGAATCGCTTCCGCCACCCCGACAGGAGCTTCCGCCAAGATGCAGGACCAAGACGCCTTCCCCGAACCCGCCGAGGACACGACCTTCGCCGCGCCCTACGGCGAGCCGCTCTTCAAAATCAGCGTCGCGCAGTGGTCGCTCAATAGCCTGTTCCGGGGTGAAGTCGATAACCGTGACTTTGGCCCGTTCGTCCGCGAAAACTTCAACCTCGACGGTATCGAGTGGGTCAACGGCTTCTTCAAGGACAAGGGCACCGACTTCGGCTACCTGCGCGAGATGAAGCAGCGGGCCGACGACGCGGGCGTCGAGACCTTGCTCATCATGGTCGACGGCGAAGGCAACCTCGGCCACCCCGATGCGAACGAGCGCAAGAAGGTCGTCGAGAACCACTACAAGTGGGTCGTCGCGAGCAAGCTGCTGGGCGGCCACTGCATCCGGGTCAACGCCGGGTCGAGCGGGAGCTGGGACGAGCAGCGCGACCGCGCGGCCGACGGATTGCACCAGCTCACCGAGTTCGCCCGCGGGTTCGGCATCAGCGTCACCGTCGAGAACCACGGCGGGTTGTCGTCCAACGGCGCCTGGCTCAGCGAAGTCATGGACCAAGTCGCCCTGCCCGAGTGCGGCACGCTGCCTGACTTTGGCAACTTCCGCGTCGGCAACGGCGACGAGTACGACAAGTACCAGGGCATGTACGAGCTGATGCGCTACGCCAAGGCGTGCAGCGCCAAGTCGTGGAACTTTAATGACGCCGGCGAACACAACGCCTTCGACTTCCGCCGCATCATGCGCATCGTGCTGGCCTCCGGCTACCGCGGCTACGTCGGCGTCGAGTACGAAGGATCAAGCCACGGCAAGGTCGAGGGCGTGCGGCTGACCCAGCAGCTACTCGAAGCGTGCCGGGACGAGATGACGGCGTAGGTGATTGGGGGGTGCCACACAACTGCCCGAAGGGCTGCTGTGTGCCGTCTTGAAGTAACACGCCCATGCCTCGCACACAGCAGGCCTGCGGCCAGTTGTGTTGCACCCGGCACCAATCTGGGAGGACGTGTCATGGCGCCGGGCGTGGTGAGCATCCTTATCCTGATCGTTGTCATCATTGTGCTGCTGGTCGTCGCGGCGATGGCATTCGTGGTCGGTATGGCGGTTTGGTCGGGGCTGTGCACCGGCATCGTGTGCCTGCTTCGGCCCAAGGGCAAGCGCTGGCCGTGGCTGGTCGCCACGATCCCGCTGTTTGTACCTGCGTATGTCATTTCACTCGCCGTGCTGGTCTGGCAGGGGACTCGTCCCAATCCGACGTACGACTTCGAGTACGCCTTCGACATGCCGGTGCCCGCGACGGTGCAGATCCACGAGACGAAGCACAGCGGCTGGGCCGATTACGAAGATATCACCCTGCACTTCAGCGCGAGCCCGGCCGACATTCAGGCGCTGACCGCGCGCGGGCTCACGCTCGATCCAGACTATGGCGCGACTCACAACGCCACCTACAACCCGACGGCTGGCCCGGTCCCCTGGACTGAGCTTGAGGTCTACACCGGCGTCTCGCCCAACCAACGGTTTCATTCCGAACACGCCGTACTGATCTACCAACCAGCCACGGGCGAGGCATGGTATCGATATGACGGGGTGGATTGAAGGGTCGTCCCCCGCGTGTGACGCGGCGGCTAATCTCTGAGGTCAAGGCAAGCGTGTTGGAATAGCCGCCGCGTCACACGCAGCATAAGCTGTCACCCACAGGTTTTACTATGACGGCGTCAACTCGACTGCCACCGCCCAGTCTTGTGTTGCGCGAGGGCGTTGCGCGTAGATGTTCTGCGGATTCCTGTTGTGGTTGTACCCTTGCTTGCGGTTTCTGGCCGCGAGCGTACCGAAACGAAAGGTGATCTTTGACGTGTGAAGGTCACGTCTTTGGTTGTAGAAGAAATCGAGCTCGAACGGCAACAACTCATAAGGAAAGTAACCGACCCCAGAAATCCTGAAGGCCGTACGGCTGATGTCTTCAATGGCCAACAACGGAATCCCATCGCACCAAGTGCCAAGCCCACGGGTGTACTCGATTTCACCGAAGGGCATCCAGAACTCTAGCAACAACGCCAGTCGAGATTCGGAAACGGCGCGTTCGCGTTCCGAACATGTAGCAAAACGCCAATCCCATAGTGCTTTAGAGATTGCGGCTTCCGTCGATCCGTGTTCTGGAGGTTGGTGTTCGGCGAGAGCTAGCTCCTAGTTTGGGGCTATACGATAGCGGTTTCATCGCGGTGGGTATCGCTCGCGGACTCGCTCCACCCACCCTACGGCAGACAGGCATGTCTGCCCCACGGAGAACAGACTCAATCCGCGAACAGGTCCGGCGGGGCGTTGGCTTCGACGTCCTTCTCCTTTTCCTTCTCGCGCTGGACGGCCGGCGTCTCACTAGCGCTGCTCGCGGCGGCGAGGTAGTCGGCCATGCGGCGGCCGACCTGCATCTCTTCATCGATAACGGTCGTCGCGCCGGCGCCTTCCAAGAGGCCGAAGTACCGGTGGTATCGGGCACGGGCGATGATGCGCAGGTTGTCGGCGAGGGACTTGGCCTCGACGATCACGGCGGTGGTGAGGCGGTGGTCGGGGAGCGTAATCACCAGGGCGCTGGCGGTCTTGAGGCGGGCAAGGTGGAGGATGGCGGGCTGGGTCGAGTCGCCGACGTAGGCCTCGTGTCCGAGCTTGCGGGCCTCGATGACGGAGGTGGGGTTGAGGTCGAGGACGATGACGGGGAGGCCTTGGTCGCGTGCGGCGGCGACGACCTCGCGCCCCGCCGGGCCGTAGCCGACGACGACCAGGTGCCCCCCGGCCATGGCGTCGGCGGCTTCCTGGTCCTGGCCGATGCGAGAGGTGACCCAGCCGCGCTTACGCAAGAAGCGGTCGGCCTTCTCGCCAAGCGGCCGGCCCATGCCAACGGTGTAGGGCGTGAGAAACAGCGTCGCAACGGTCGCAGAGACGAGCAGGTTGAACACCGGCTGCTGGATGATCCCGCCGTCCAGCGCCGTCTGCGCGAGGACGAAGGAGAACAGCCCGACCTGTGCCATCGAGCAGCCCGCGGCGACGGCGCTGCGGACGGTGAGCTTCATGATCAGCGCGACGATCGCGACGACCAGCGGCTTGAGCACGACGATCAGTGTCGTCAGCACCAGCACCTGCCACCACGTCGCAAGCAGCTCGCGCGGGTCGATGTACATGCCGATGGCCGAGAAGAACAGCGTGACGAAGACGGTCTTGAGCGCCCCGACATCGCCCCGGAGTTGGGTGGCGATGACAGACTCGCCCAGGAAGATGGCGGCGAGGAAGGCGCCCAGCGCCGGGGAGAGCCCGACGGCGTTCGCCAGCCAGGCCGAGCCCATCGCCATGAGGAAGGCGAAGAGGGTGAAGACCTCGCGGTTGCGGGTCGGCGCGGCGAGGCGGACCAGGTGGGGCAGGATGTACTTGCTGAAGGCGAAGAACAGCAGGACAAATCCGCCGACGACGCCAAAGCCCAGCCCCGTGCCGTAGAGGATGTTGGTGAACCCGGCGGCCTTCTCGCCCTCGGGCGTCGCCAGTGCGCCGACGATCAGCACCAGCGGGACCACCGCGACGTCCTGCACGAGCAGCACCCCCAGCGCGAACCGGCCGTGGACCGAGTCGGCCTCGGCCCGGCGCTGGAGGACGGGCAGGACCACGGCCGTAGACGACAGCGCCACCGCCGCGCCCAGCGCCACCGCCGCCCGCCAGCTAAACCCAAACAGCGTCGCCAGCCCGAAGGCGATCGCCATGGTGATGCCGATCTGCAGCGTGCCGGAGACCAGCGCCGACAGCCCCAGGCGTTTCAGGCGCGACCAGTTGAACTCCAGCCCGATCGTGAACATCAGCAGCGTCACGCCCAGGTCTGCGAGGGTGTTGAGCTTCTCCGGCTGGTCGACGAGCCCGCTGATATTCGCGACGATCACCCCGGCGAGCATGTACCCGACCACCGCCGACTGCTTGAGCCGCTCAGCGATGACTCCGAGCACCATCGCCACCGACAGCAGCACCAGCAGTTGAAAGATGATGTCCCAAAGTTCCACGCCGTCCGCTCCGTTGAGGTGAGCCAAGCCCCATCCTACCCGCAGCGGTGCCGATCGTGTCTCGCACAACGAGCGGTATGATGACGCGTCCTCCAACCGATCACGCCGGAGACCTTCTATGGCCCTGACCCCCTCGACCATGCTCGCACTGGGCACGCCCGCGCCGAATTTTTCGCTCGCCGATACCATAGGCGACATCGTGTCGCGCGACGGCTTCCGGGGCCGGCCGCTTCTGGTGATGTTTATCTGCAACCACTGCCCGTATGTGAAGCACGTCGCGCCTGAGCTGACCAGGGTTGGGCGGGACTATGCCGAGCGCGTGGGCATCGTCGCGGTCCAGAGCAACGATGTCGAAGCGTACCCCGACGATGCACCGGACAAGATGCGGGAGGAGGTGAGCCAGCGCGGGTACACCTTCCCGTACCTGCATGATGCGGACCAATCGGTGGCCAAGGCCTACACCGCTGCGTGCACGCCCGACTTCTTCCTGTTCGACGCCAACCACAAGCTGTTTTATCGCGGCCAGCTCGACAACACCCGCCCACACCGCATCTCCTCGGGCAACTACGACGCACGCGATGGCGAAGCAAACGGCGAAGACCTGCGGGCCGCGCTGGACGCGGTACTCAACGGCGAGCCCGCGCCTGAGAAGCAACTGCCTTCGATGGGGTGCAACATCAAGTGGAAAGAGCAGTAAGGACACACGGCGGCTTGATTCCTGCGAAGATGTGGTGGTTGGCAGCGCGGCCTGGTTGCTTAAGCAACCAGGCCTATTCGTTTCAAGATATCTCTCCTAGCAAGCACCCCCATGGACCCGACGACCCTCCTCTGGCTTGCTTTGATCATGACCGCTGCGGGAGCGGTCCAGGCGACGATCGGTTTCGGCGCGGGGATGTTTGCGACGCCGTTGATGCTGCTGGTGGGGTTATCGCTGCCCGAGGCGATCGGGGTGATGTCGTCGGGGGTGCTGGTGCAGACGGGGTACAAGACGTGGATGTATCGGCGGGAGGTGCCTTGGGCGCTGGTCTGGCCGATGACGTGGACCCGACTGATTGGCTACGTACCGGGCTTCATCGCACTGGCGTGGCTGGCGGACGGGGGCAAGGAGGTGGTCAAGCCGGTGATCGGCGGTTTCATTCTGGTGGCGCTGGGTTTGCAGTTGGGGATGCGGGTGAAGCCGCGGCACCACGTCGCGCGGGGGTGGACGTATGTGGCGGGGTTTCTGAGCGGGGTGTTCGCGGGCGCGGTGGGGATGGGGGGCCCGCCGGTGGTCTTGTGGGTGGTGGCGCATGACTGGCCTGCGCTTCGGGCGCGGGTGTTTTTATGGTCGAACTTTTTCGTACTCATGCCGGTGGCGATGTTGGCGCTGGGGCTGATCTACGGCCGAGTGATGTGGGCCGCGATGGGCTGGGGCCTGGTGCTCGTGCCGGCGGTGATGGCGGGGACGGCGGGGGGGCTTTGGCTGGGGCACCGGATCCCGAAGCGTGAGCTGCGGTGGGCGATGATCGGGCTGCTGGTGGTGCTGGCGCTAACCTCGATTATGGGGCCGATGGTTGGGTAGGCGTCTGTTAAAAAAACAGCACCCGATGTCTCGGGTGCTGTCGTGGATACCGATTGTCTTTTGGCAAAGATCAGCGGCGGCGGCGGCGGGCACCAATGCCTGCCAACATCACTAATCCCAGGGCTGCGGCACTGGGTGTCGGGACGCCGTTAGGGCCATCGTTGCAGTTGACGAACGATTCGCTTCCGCCGTTATCGCCGATGCTAATGGCATGGACACCGATGCGCAGATCGCCGGACTGTATGGCTGCGATGACGTCAGCGAACGGGCCGTTGAGGTCAAACAATACGCCCACGGAGTCGCCAGGATTCACGCCGTTGTGCGGTTGGGGGTTGTTGGGCTCGGTCGCGAAGTCGGCGTTGAAGCTGATCGTGTTGCCGGCAGGCAGGTTGCCCGGGCTCACGCCCGACCCGACGGACTCGTAGCTGGTCCCGTTGTCGGTGATCGAGGTCATGCTGTCGAGGACGCCGGCGTCATCGTCCCAGTAAAGCTCGGACATCACCGAAGGGGCGGGCCCGTGGTTCAGGAAGGTAAACAGGGCGTCGCCGCCGACGTTATCGACCTGCAGCTCGAACTGGGTTTCACCAATCGCCGTGTTCCCCGGATGATTGTTGCTGACCCCTTCAAAGCAGAAAGAGTAGTCTGCACCCGCCAGAGCAGAGCCCGAGGTGAGCGCCATCACAGCGGCAGACAAACATGTTCCAACGATTTTTTTCTTCATCTCGTAGCTCCTGGTTCCTGAACCGTGTAGAGAAATGGTCCAAGGCACCCCTCAACATGCACAGACGGGATACCCCACATATCAGAATATAACCCATCGGGCTCTTTCAATGCGAATCAAAAACTAGAAAATTCGCGAAGTGTTAACTTGGGGGTTCCACGGGCGGTTCGATCGTCCAAAGCGGCAAACAACCCCCACCTCTGAGACCCACGCAGGCGGGATCAGTGTGAAAGCAGTTCGACAAACGCCTTGCGGTGGAGGTCGCGGGCGAGGTCGAGCGCGGTGTGGCCGAAGCGGGGGTCGGGGTGGTTGCGCTCGGCGCCGCGGTCCAGCAGCAGACGGGCGGTGACCAGGTGTTCGTCTCCCACCGCCACGCAGCGGTGCAGCGGGGTGTAGCCGTCGGGTTCTTTTCGGCAGAAGAAGTTGAGGTCGGCCCCGGCGTCGATGATCGCCTCGGCACAGGCGGGGCGGTCGATGGCGGAGGTGGGGCGGGTGACGTCGCGGTGCCCGGTCGCGTCGGGCTTCGCGCTAAGCAGGTGGCGGATATCCGAACCGAAGATGGCCAAGTGCAGGGGGGTGCGCTGCTGGTCGCAGACGGGGTCGATCATGACGGCGTGCTGGACGAGTAGATCAACGACCTCGATAAACCCGCCGCGCGCCGCATGGGCGAGGGGGCTGAGGTTGTTGGCTGCTACCAATATACCGTCATCCCCGGCGTCTCCCGGGGCGGCGCTTCGCGGGCGCAAATAGAAGGCGTGCGTATCGACAGTAAAATGCGCGGGAAAGGCCTTGGTAAATTGATGTTTGAGGACGCCAAACAACGCGCCCGTAACAGCGGCTGCAACCTGATCCAGCTCACGGCGGATAAAACAAGAACCGACGCCCATCGCTTCTACGAAGAACAGGGATT
>WURV02188758.1:0-12591 GCA_011762755.2 Epimenia babai | reverse complement strand
TGATTCACCGGTGGGTATAATAAACCACCATCCGTACCACACTAGCAATAAATTTAAGAGTACATCTGATCAGTACATGTGGATATGTGAAATGTGAATGATATAGAAACATTCCGATACAGTCCTTGTAAATCACTCACTTCGGCATTCTTGAGAGCTTTGATGAGGATCTGTACAGTGTCTTCGTATGACCTCCCGACCATTCGCCCCAACTTCTCGTACATCG
Source organism: Epimenia babai (assembly GCA_011762755.2). Classification (NCBI taxonomy): domain Eukaryota; kingdom Metazoa; phylum Mollusca; class Solenogastres; order Cavibelonia; family Epimeniidae; genus Epimenia; species Epimenia babai. Next base: position 12,365 of record WURV02188758.1, on the reverse strand, counting down.
CCCCGAGGCATGCTATCGCCGCGCTGTGCATCAAAATTCACGTACATTTGTCATGAATAATTTCCACCAGCCATTATTAATAGGGTCAATCATTGCGTAAGAATCGCCAAATTACTCTATTAATTTGATCTATTCACATGTAGATGCCCTAATTCACTCTTTATTAGATTGTTAATCTGATATGTCAATGTTTTCATATGATTCATATTTATCACCCTCATTTCTTGCAATAATTCAATGGTCTGCTGGGTAAACCGTGGCTGATAAGTTGATTAATAGATTCTCTGTATGTAGATTTAAACATGGAAAAGTAACCGGTGCTTTCAATGATTGTAATATTCAAGAAGATATATTGCTATTTGAAGATATTAGATAAGGTAGTAGTCGGGTGAACTTATAAAGAACTGACCATATTGCAGCTTAGGCAGAAATGATGATATTTGGGTAAGATAAAATTGAGTTAATGCAAACAGGTTTAGATAGAATGCTGTGACTTGTAGAAAAATGATTTGTGTATACAGTTGAATGAGATAGAAGGGAAGTAAATAATAAGAAACAGTTTCGTCAGCATCCGAAATACATACGTAGAAACAAGACGCCAAAGAAGGCTCAATACGCTCATCTAAAAAAAGAGAAAAAGAAAAAACTAAAAGCCAAGGAGGCAATCTTGATATTAAAACGAGAGGACAACAAGGAGACTGCGAAAGAGACTTGAAAATACCAATTAAAATACGAGATACAGATTTGTGGATAAACCTTGGCTGGAATCACCTCTAAATGCCTAAAAAGAGATGACCTAAACAAATCTGAATGAGACCTACACAGACAATATCTGCCTAATGGCAGACCTCTGCACTGACTTGACATGGAGATAAAGATTTTCAAATACAAGTCGATAGAAATTACCCCCTCCCCCTTTGCCTCCATGACGAAATGCTTAACAAATCTGAAAGATACTAACTCAAGGACAATATCTGTCAAATGGCAGACCGCTGCGATAAGCGGTTCTAGAAAAGACTTTATAAGAAAATGTTAATATCTGATGGATGGACGGACGGACGACGGATGAACTCCGATCAGAAACGCTCACTGAGCATAAGTTCAGGTGAGCTGAAAACAGTTGAACCAGAGTATCCTTGTATTCTCAAGTCGAATAATCTCTCCCTGAGCCATCAGCCCACTAGATATATACCATCATACAGAACCATCCACATCGCATAAAACTACAGATAAAAAAAGACATCTAACAGTGACCTAGATGTCATTATTTTGACTCATCCGTACTGATGCGAATTACAATTTCACACAAGACTACTGGTGGACTGACCTCAGACAAATTGTATATTCATTAGGACAAGAGCTGACGTTTAGCCGTGAGAATAATGAGGATAATCACACAGGGATCAATGGCTCGGGGACACCATGCCTTTGGCGTGGCAAGTACATCGGTGGGCGATTGAATAATTTATACGACGTATAATCGATGCAACTGCACGTGGTGATCTTGAGGACATTTGTTACACGGGAAGTAGCCGTGTCCATTCGGGGAAGAACTGACATAACTGATAGTGACGCGACTGCATTAGATGGAACTAATGCGAGGTATGAGGATGTATGTGTCAGGGGGAGGGGGGATGACAGTTTGTGCTGAGTTACAGATTGCAGTAAATAAAAGCTTATCAACCATGGTAAAGCTTTCCCTGAATATAGAAAAATCACTAAGAAAGTGGATTATACAAATAGCAAGAATAAATAAGAAATATTTATCACATTTGTATCAGATCTATCTCACCAAAACTGACACGAGAAAATATTGGCAAAATTAATGTTAACATATTGAAACAAATTACCTTCGGATCACAAAGATAAGTTAAAAGGGCACTATAAATCAATAAATTTTCATTTCATTTCAAGTTCTATAACAGAGTAAAGCTCCATGTAATTAGCATTTGGAAGAAAAGATTTTCAAGAAAAATGATAGCCAGGAATTACCTACCTTAGTTAAGATGGTGTTACCTGTAATGAATCTAAATAAGACCAACCCCGAGGTACTGTAAGCTAATAATGGTTTAAAGATTACAATGGAAGACTTAATAAAAGGGCAAAACTTACCAAGTCAAAAGCTGCCATGTATAATTAAGCCATTTGTAGACAATGAAATATCCGAGAATTAAATGCATTAAAACTAGCATAAAACCTGGACGACACCATTAAAATAGATATAGGTATAGCATAATAGCTAATAGAAATATATCATATAAAACTATGGATGTAAAATGGAAACCGTCAGTGAGGTTAATATTATTTTATCAGCTATAAAATGCAGATGGGGAAATAATTTGATCACCAAGGTATCTTCCTCATATTAACCTTTTAACCTTTAATTACATGGCGTTACATTCGTCAATCTAGATCACATGTATAGTGTACATGGATATGCAACAAGTCTAATGGCTACTTCAGCCTGAGATAATGCAATTTCCAATGTTAGTTTAGTGGTATGCATCATGACATTATCCTGGTTCTGAGGGATGATCGGCGAAAGGCTTTATGACATCCTGGTATTGACAAAATGGAACAAGGTGACAAGAAACGTGCTTGGCATGTCACTAGGCCATAAACCCCGAGATGAAGAGGACTGTATAAATATGGATGGTTTCCAGTATTTCCACAAATACTTTCGTGGCGAGCGAGTTAAGTCAACGTAATAACATAGATCAATGTCCATGTCCTTCATACGCATTGATTGACTGTATGATGGCCTGAGGGTAACTACATACTGCAAAAATATCTCCGTAATAAATAGCTCACTCGTGCCTTACTTGATTACACTCAGCGGGCAGCTAGATCAATAACCTTAACGGTGTGCAGGATAATGCCACTGTCGTGACGACGACGCAACGTAAGCTGCGTGCGTGATGATGCGGTTGTAGGAAGCAGACGACAGTAATTTCATGACAAACATTCAGAATCGTTATCCCAACTATAACTCGGCAATATGGCCAAACTTGCAATGAACAAAGTACAGTGGAAAAGTACAGTGAAAGCTGTACTTTGGTCGTTTAGGTGCCGATAGCTAGACTAAGGCCCCAGTATACTAGAGTGCCTGCGAAAGAGCCGCTGGCAAGTCAGCCCTTTTCAGGGCTCAAGCCTTAAACTGCTGGTATACAGCACAGTATATGGGTTCCAGAGGAAGGCATCGAGACAAGGTCTGAGGTTTAACAGCCAGTCAACTTCAACCAACTTAACATCGAAAAATCACAATCACCACTAGAACAGACTCGAAAAACCCACTAACTTACAAGTCACACACATTCGGAACTAGGCAACCCTACATCTCAGATATATACGTGATCGAACACGCTTAGCTACTTATCACACGTACCAGTACATTATCAACAAAAACAGTATATATTATACAGTAATACCACATCATATAACATGAAATTGCTGTAGGCCATATATTATTGTTATTGTAAATTGCGTATTTGATCATAGCTTACAGTTGTATATGCACTGTATGTATAATTTTGTCCGTACCTGGTTCGCACGATGGAATTGTTGGAATTGTTATATTAACCTTTAGTTCCTCCATCAATTGTCACTGAATATTTAGCTGGTTACAGCTTTTAAAGATTGTACGGCTAAACGTTCCGGTGACACAAAAATTCTGATTTCAACACATTGGTAAACTATATAATTTTTAAAAATTCTTCTCTTAAAATAGCAGTAAATAAGATTTGAAAATAGCCTTGAAACAATGCCGTATTGATATAAAGTAAATATCATGGGGGCCAAATATCAACATTTGATTATTATAACATAAAATGTTCACATTATGCATCCATCACAATCCATGGATACTGATTCTTGACCGTATCAATAATCAAATTATTTTGAGAATCCGCTTTTAAATATGTGGCAAAAAGCGGCTGTCTATTTATTATATATCATTCGTTGTTGAAGAAATAGGCTATTGAGATCAGTATCTGGGAAATTTGCTAGAAAGACTGATGATAATTACTGATGATGCCGATGATGATGGTGATGGTGATGGTGATGATGGTGATACAAAAGCTGAAATACATTGGTAATCCTTTGGCAGGGTTAATGGGAGAATAATGATTACAAAATTCTTACGCGAGAACGTACGTGAATATATTAGGACAAAATTTTGTGCATCTTAAAAGATATTTACAACGCGGCAAAATATACAACAGTGGCATCGTGGGGTGACGATCATCTCGAGAGATTGATGAAAGAGCACGTCGATGCTCGATATATACAACGAGTGATAAAGAAATACCACAGAAGTGAGAACTACCAGGGTATCATGTACGACGCTGTATAAAACGATAAAACAGCGGCAAACATCTTGTTTTCCCCGGGTACAGGCCGTAAAAAACGCCGTGTATACCGGGGTATTAGTTATACACGAGTCAGAACCACAAACTCATTTGACGTAGATTTTTTTTAACGATTTTAGGTCGCGTATATAATGGGGTAGTATTTGAATGAGGTTAGTTTATCTAAGATTAACGGTTGGGTTGACCGTTGAATCGTAATTAGTTTGCGTTACGTGCCTTGTCAATACACTCGATCAGCGTGTATCGCGGAGTTACGCAGAATGTCGGAGACTCGGTCTATAAGGATGGTCCGTCCGTATGATTGATAATATGAAATTTGTTCAATCGCTTAACTTTCTCGGCAAACACGGCGGATGGATTAGGGAGTCTTACGAGTCGGCGATTGCGACGATTACGGCGTTATATCAAATAACGTAGCTAGATTAATGTGCGTACGTTTCGTAGAGGATAAGCTATACAAACAGAATGGGCAAATAACTCAGTCGTGAGAATATTTAAGACACGTTTACATGGTTCATATCTGAAATTCATGACGTGTGCAGAGGGTCTCCTCGAAGTCCTTCACAATCGGACATATGTAAACTGAGTGGACCCATAATTACGTATCTAAGCGCTGTAATCAGAAATTAATCCCTGGGAAGTGGTTGAGCTTGATTATCTAGTTGATAATTTCTAACGTGGTATCATGTGCTTTGTTTAATGATATTTCCTGTAATAACAACTTGGAACAGTATCATGTTATAGAATCTCTCATCATGCTGTAGGTGTTCCAGATATTTCACTTTCCCTACTCAATATTTAGCATGTAGCGACATTATTTAGTAAAAATGGATGCCTCGTCCATCAAGTGGAATACAAAAGGGTGCTAGATTCTGGTCAGGATATTTTGAGACAATACAATTGGTTGCGATACCGCTGAGTGAACAATTACGAAAAGAATCTCCCCCTTTCTCCCCCTCAGTCTATAATACCCAACTTATTAACCATATTCCATGTGTTTCTAGTTAATCATAACTATAAATTTGTAAAGTGTCTTTGATAGCCGTGTGTTAAAAAGGCACTACAAATCAATAAAATTTCATTTCATTTCAATACCATAGATACCGTACATTAAGGGTATCATAACAATCCTGAGACACGTAATAATGAAGCACCCCGTATATAAAATTGGTGCGTCTGTGGCGATGGTACACATGTAACGATGACATTAGTGAGAATAGGGATCATCGGACGGCTTATCTTCGATGGTATTCACAAGAATATAGGTTACCGCAAAACGAAATCCGTTGTTGGATGTGTGTTGCATGTTAAGGTTTTTAGTCTGCAAAGGTGTTCCGTTTTACAACCTTGATCAGGATTTGATACTCGAAAAACCTATTATTTCAAAAGCAAAAGTGAAACCGGATTTTATATGTTAAAGCAATGGGCGAGCAATGGAAATTGTGGAATGGGAAAATCTGCAATAATGAGATATTAGGATTTTGACATCTTCGGTGCTCATAGTACGGTATTCGCAGATTTCATGTCCAGGCTGCGCAGTCGATTTGACGAGTATTGAAGAGTGCCGAATTTGAGCCATCCCAAGAGTCTTAACCTCACTATCCACTATTATCAATGGAACATGCACGGAAACACACACATTAGAACACTACTATTATCAATGGGACCACGATCAACACATTATAACACTACTGTTATCAATGGGACCACGATCAACACATGACAACACTACTATTATCAATGAAACACATCACATACATTATAAAACTACTATTATCTATATATATCAAGACATTTTATGGGGGCATCCGTAAGACTAGAGCACAGACTATTAAGGAAAAATTATGGATTTTAAATAAATGTGAGCAAAACATGGCAGAAACAGCGAATATAAGGCAGAAAAAATACTAATTGCTTTAAAGTTGAAAACGAAACACACAAGACACCGTTTCTAATGCTGGGAATTCGATAATTGACTGTTCTTTTATTATGGCTTGTTGATGAAATTTAATACTAAAATAGCTGAGTTGTATGGGTTTAGTAATACGCTGGTAAATACAAGACATTGATGAAAGACATATTCAAACAAAATACGAGATAAGTTCATACAGAATACAAGACACATTCATATGAAATATAAGACATGTTTATAGAAATAACAAACATTTTTATACAAAATAGAAGACATGTCGACACAAAATACTAGCTGTCTACACAAACTATAAGTTGTCTACACAAAATACTAGACTGATTAAGAGACAATACAAGATACATTCACATACAAGACATATTCATATACAAGAGAAGACACATTCACAGACAAGTGAAGACATTCATATAAAAGACAAGACGCATTCACATAAAAAACAAGACGCAATGACATAAAAAGACAAGACGTTTCACATACAGGACAAGAGGATGTTTCAATCATTGAATGACAATTACCGGGTTGGCTGTATTTAGTGTACGATGTCAATCAAAGGCATTTTAATGGAGAGCGTAGGCAGTGTCATGACCTTACAAACAGCAGTAGATGTTTCATTCATTGAACGACGACGATTAACGGGTTGGTGTATTTAGTGTACGATGTCAATCAAAGGCATTTTAATGGAGAGCGTAGGCAGTGTCATGACCTTACAAACAGCGGTAGATGTTTCATTCATTGAACGACGATGATTAACGGGTTGGTGTATTTAGTGTACGATGTCCATCAAAGGCATTTTAATGGAGGGCGTAGGCAGTGTCATGACCTTACAAACAGCGGTAGATGTTTCATTCATTGAACGACGATGATTAATGGGTTGGTGTATTTAGTGTACGATGTCAATCAAAGGCATTTTAATGGAGAGCGTAGGCAGTGTCACGACCTTACAAACAGCAGTAGATGTTTCATTCATTGAACGACGATGATTAACAGGTTGGTGTATTTAGTGCACGATGTAAACTAACGTAAATGTAACGAGAAATCACTTAGCTTGGAATGATATTGAGAGAACGTGCATCAGCTGACGCGCGCGAACCGTGTATGTAATACGACAAGCCACACACCTAGACATATCGCCGTGGTGAGGGTGCCCGCGCAAATGTACGAGTGATTCCCGCTCGACCGCGAGATGTATTGCCTGGCGATCGGGTACGACGTGGTTCGCGGTAGAGCGGATGTCCCCATGACAATCAGCGACCAACTCTTGAGTTCGGCTACAAAGAACAATTTGAATGTCATTGAGAAGTAAATGAAGACCTTATCAAAACTAATTTTGTGTTATACTTATCGATATAAATAATCAGTGGTGTAAAATTGTTAGTCGTTATTTGTTAGTACATTATCGTGATTAACAAAATTAACAGTTTCCACAATTTCGTCTGTAGTATTCAATATTTTTGGAGCAAACAGTATAAAAATATTAATGGGAAAATATTCAAATTTCCACATATTCGCAGAGAATGGAATCAAAAGGTGCAAAATCTACAGAATGGTACGAAACGAAGATAGTTAAAAGAAATTTCCAGTACTACGGTAAAATAACAGTCACAAAATGTCACATGCATTGGATGATCAAAAACAAGCGGAAAATGTTTTGGTAGAATCAACAAGGTACGGAACAGACGTAAGCTTCCAGGATCTAGATACCAAGATACACATGCAGCATTCCACAAGCAGTCGGACACCGGAGAAGTAAAATCTTGCCTTTTTTCGATAAATTATCGTAACGGCCAAATGTCTTTTTCGCTCGCTTGTGCGTTTCGTCGTGTCGTTTCGTATAGCGGCCTGGCTTACTCCGAAAACGTCGATAGAACTTATGCCACTTTCTGTGCTGATGCCTCTGTGGCTTGCGCAGGAAGTATATGTGTGATTTCCCGCCTTTTTCTCGTTGAAGAGTCGTCTGCGACTTGGTGTATTGTTCCAAGGTCATCGTTTCGTAGTTGCACTGACCGTGCGAGCTGAAACGCGACTGATCGCCGTAACGGTCGTTCGAGAGCCATTGGTTGCCTCGGTAAACCAACATGGCCGCCTGGTCGACGCGGTTCGAATGCTCAACTCGCGTGTCGACTCTCTGCTCCATCCAATGGTGAGGGATATACGCCCGCGTTGTATCCGTGGATCTTATTCCTACCGCGGCCACCGTGCTGGTGCTGATGTACGCGGGCGTGATTTGTACCGCGGACCGCTGCCGCTTGTTTTCGTGCGGCAGTCGATCCGTGCCATACACAACTAAGCTCCACTCCAGCAGGAAGCTGCCTGACACTGGAAATAGGGAAACGTGCATGCGGTCAGCGTTGATTGTGATTGGACAAAAAGAATGAAGAGACCGTGACTATCACACATCGACGGGCTAACCGCAGCGTTTCACTCGACTTATTAGTATTTGAGAGTCAATATTAGCTGAAACGAAATGTTAAGTTAATCACATTCAGAATTAGAAATACACTACACCATGAATATGTTATTAGCATATTAGCAAAGATGGGGCCCAAAACGCCTCGTAACACTCACCTAAATAAAAAAATGCTTAAAACATTGAGGATGATTCGCAGGAATAAAAAATTGATCCTAAATTTCATGACATGCTACCGACAAATATATGATGGAATCAGCAAATTTTCAACAGCCAACACAATTTGTTTCGATAAGAAACCCTCGGGCCAATCTGAATAATAACAAGGAAATAACTTCTTCCAAATGGCTCTATGGTAAACAGTATACGCGATGTTGTGGGAAAAAAATTATAAACATCGCCAGAAATTGCTTCCGTTTGCTCTAATGGGTGGATGAATGGAAGATGAAAGAAGCCCTATCAGATAGCTCATTGGAGCAATTGCCCAGATGAGCTACGAATGGGATTTATAGTACCGAAGCACCCTAACAAGGGGCAGTAACCCCAATTTGACTAGGAATTACAAAATACTAACCCTAGTTAGTCAGTTACGAAGTTACTGATTACTAAGGTGATAGCTGTATAGGCCACTCCTGGCCCTTTACAAAGCTGCCCTATGAATGTGGTTAACACAACAAATTGATTAGGTTCACTTATAAAAGGTGGGGGAAACACCTGCTGTGAAAAACCCACAGAGTCTGAGTAGACAATTGACCTTCTCCCATTCACGACACTGGTTCCAAACGTGGACAGATGGAGAACATATGTCACACACTCCGCTACGTCTATGAGAGTTAAGGGTTATTTACAATAGGATAATGACATAGCGGGGAGGTGACATAGAGACCATCAATAGAGCATCTGAAGCACAGCCATGTCTTCAAAAAAGCCATAACAGAGCTGCATGGCAAAGGCTACCCAGACCCCCATGGGCACAGGTGTTGAAGGCGCTTTTTGCCTGATAAACGCTACGGTAGTATACTGGCCAGAGTGTGAATTGAACCAGGGTCCTATGGATTAAAGGTCAATTCCCTAACCACTACGCTAATCCCCCCCCCCAAAAATTAAAATACTTACCCTGAATAAAAACCCTAAGTATTGAAAACAATATGCTCATTCATATGTTTGTTTAAAAGACAAAAAGGCAGAAATAGAAATATTTCATTCAGGAAAGTGATAAAATTTGATTTGACTATATTTGCCATGCGCCCTATTTTTGTAACAGTAGATAGGCCACTCCTTACAAAGCAGCGAACCAGATATTTTTTTGAATAGGTCAATAAGGTGCGTCTAGCTGATGTCTGGAATCTAGCAACTTAAAGGTAGCCAATATAAAAAGGTTAATTATATAAAAATACAGTAGACCCTCGATTAACCGCCCCTCGTTCTCTTGCCAACCCTGCAAAAAAATTCTTAAAACGCGATTGCTTCCTTGATTATTCATGCTATCAGCCGTCACACCTAGATCTCCCACCACCTCATGGAGCACCATGAATTTGACTAGTCCCAAAGATGGTGGCAGAATGAGGGTCTACTGTAACTACTGAAATAGAAATACAACTGTTGATTAGTCGATGCCAAATGCTACAAGTACAGCTTCTTGTGTAAGAGGTTGCGAGTTCAAATTCAGCCAAACCAGGGATATTTTCCCATGACGTCGACTAAATGAAATGGGCGAGATTCCCCTGAAATTTGTGAAGATATTTATGGGCGTGGTTTATTGTGAATTGAGTGTTAACCTGCGTGTGTTATTGCTTCAGTTCAATCCGAATTCATTATGAGTGGAAAAATCTAGTAATTGCACGTTCTCTGATTTTAAATATTAGTATTAAAACAAAATTAGTGAAATGAAAGATGCCAAAATTAGTTCACCATGTCTATCTGGTCCAAGTTTCAACTACCGAATACTGATGTTAATAGTGCTGGGGGGGGGGGGGGGGGAAAAGGAGAGCTCTTATCAAACTTCGATTTTGGTAATTTGTGGCTGGTAATGAATTTTCACATTTTTCAAGTGTAATTATAATACTTCGACATTTTTCGACAACTTTACACCAATCCTGTCTGTTTAAAGAAAATTTGTATATATTGAAAATTAAATTTAGCCAATCATATGGAAATGTGCGAAAACAAATATATCCTTTAAAAGTCATTACGCCACAAACGGAGAGTGCAGCGTGAATAAAACTGCCGATCTTATAATATGGCGCGGTGAAAATTTATACCGTATTTGTTGATATTATGGACAATTAAACTTTCAGTAAATGACTGGTTTGACACATGAAAATATAAATAGTATGCATAATAACATGTAAATACTCGATAAAACTGAACCATTTCTGATATATGAATAAACATAAATAAAAATATTTCGTTTCAATTGTTAGATTTACTAGATATATAGCGTCATTATACCATACATAATTGTTAGCCCCCTAAGGCTGTTGATAAAACTGAAAGTGACAGTGGCTGACCGCTTTTATGCACCACTGACCGCTGCTGACCAGCACTGACCACCGCAAAGCTATACTAGTAGCAGCCGAGCCGACTACTTACAGGATGTGTCGGCGTTCTCTATCTCGAGCAGCCACGTGCCGCGTGCCGACTCGCCCCAACTGTGAGTCGTCATGAATGACCAGTTGTTGAAGCCGTCCTGAGCCGTGTCGGACGGTCGCTTGGCTAAAAGGGTCGATCGCGTGCCTGCATCGCAGAAGATATCACGCTTAAAGACAACTGAAATAGGTCGCCGCGCATTCCTATGGGTCACTGCTGCGCATTCATATTGGTCGCTGGTGACCCATACGGGTCGCTCGCTGCACATTCACCTGGGTCACTGCTGCGCATTAATAATGGTCGCTGGTGATTCATATGGGTCACTGCTGCGCATTAATAATGGTCGCTGGCGATTCATACGGGTCGCTGCACATTCATACGGGTCACTGCATATTCATACAAGTCACTGCACATTCATACAAAATGCTGCACATTTATAAAAAATTATGTGCATTGATATGAGTTGCTGCATATTTATACAGGTCACTGCATTTTCTATCCAGTTTTACATTGTGCATTCATACAAAATGCCACGCATCCTTACAGATGGCAGCGCATTCATCAAAGACATCTCAACGTTTGCAAGTGTCACCACACACAAATAAGGTGTGCATCAAACAGCGGAATGAACAAACACTAAATCACCAATAATACTCAGCGAAAGGACTCTGAAAGAGCGATTAACCCTTACCACACTGACAACTGTACATCACATTACTATAGCAATCTAATTCTGTGACAACAGAGTGCTAAAGGTTAAACAGTAACAGTATTGGGACGCACCCATGGGTGATGAGAGATGGATCTGGATGTCGCCCCGTTTCGTAGCGGTCAGCGTAATCTTGGCCTCCACGTGCTCCAGGTACTTGACGTAGTTCCTGGTCCGCATGCACCCATCCACGTACAGGGATAGCGTCAGCTTGCCATTCTTTGGTATTAACCTCAAAGGTCAAAAGTCAGATGTAAGCAAGCCACGAGTGAGTTTTCAGTGTATGTGGTATGTGAATAAATGTAAATAAGTAGTAAAAATGAAATAAACCATAGAAATAAAAAAGTAGTTGGAAAAACACAC
>WURV02188747.1:0-12595 GCA_011762755.2 Epimenia babai | reverse complement strand
CTTCTTACCCAATCAGCATCATCCATTCTCTCTACACTTCTTACCCCATCATCATCATCCATTCTCTCTACACTTCTTACCCAATCATCATCATCCATTCTCTCTACACTTCTTTACCCCATCTCCATCATCCATTCTCTCTACACTTCTTTACCCCATCTCCATCATCCATTCACTCGACTTCTGTACCCAATCAGCATCATTCATTCTCTACACTTCTTTACCCAATCACCATCATCCAGTCTCTCTACATGGCCAAACCAACTTAGTTTTCTTTTCTGTACACAATCACCAATAAAAGTCAAACCCAGACGATCTCTTACATCAAATTGAGTCTATTTATCTTTCCGAGACACATTACAGATCCAGCGCATGAACCTCATGCCATGATGTTCCAATATATCCATAATTATCCGAATATTATAAAGCATCAGTTAAGACCAATATTTTCTCTATCCATCAATCAAGATTTTGATAGCGTCCATAAGTTAGTCCTCACTGATATATATTTATGGGGTGAAAATAAAACAGTATACTACATGGGTCACAATGATATCTAGATTGGCTTGTCTTACGAGTAACGACTCAAGTAGCATCAATATATCATCATAACCAGGGCTGTGTTGATATGGAGACTACATGTGTGTATTATAAAGGGTGAATTAGACACATCATCAGACCTAGCTCCATAGATGAGAATCTTGCCATCTTCTTGAGGCCACTCACAAACAGCAAGATGCAACTCGGAAGTGATCTTTTCATCTCGAAACAGGACAACTTCGTTTATCTGTTCAAACTCAATTTGTTAGGGCCTTCACTTATCAAAAGGGTTCTCGAATTAACATTAAACCGTTGACATCACTGCGAACTTATTTCCCATTGATTTGCAAATTAATTACAATTGGAAGACAAAGTCACAGGGCTCCAATAACCCATGTATATGCCATATTATCTGTAGGTCACCCACCTTGTATTATTATATTGCTGAGGACTGTTTTATTCTAATTTTATTTACTTTTATTATAAACAATGTCATTCATCATTCTATATGACTATATAATAGAACTTGAGAGACTACAGTAACTTTAAAGGCTACATGTTTGTTCACTGATATTCTTAACTACCATCTCAGTATAGCCAATGTATGTATGATTAGTAATGAAAAGATAATTGAATTCTCCAAATATCAGTCGTAGCAAAATACCAAAGACTTGTCGGAATTTTGACATTTCACTAATTACGATAAAGACAATCACTTGGAAGCATTTTTAGTTAATCCCGTATCCATAAGGGACACAATTATTTTTATCTGAGTTTATCTCAAATTTAACCCGAATTGCTGCATTTTAAATTGCATTGCTGACATGAGATTTGTACATCCGTAAAAACCCAAGACAACACGGGGAAGTTTTTTCATTTTAATAACCATCAGTATGAAGATTAAGGATGAGCATCATTATGGTGATACAATGTCGCACTAATACTACCTGTTTTAATGGTCGGTGGGGGACGAAAAGCCATGTTTGGAGCTTATACTGGAAGTAGATGGGGATGTCAGCCGCAAGTAGCTGTACCGAATAGGACAGAACGAGTTGACCGTTCTTGGTGAAGCCGAGAAATACATACCTGCTCCCACACACAATACAAATACAGTAATGCTGATATATCATCTGCAGGCAATGTAGTACTGTTGATATAAGCGGGGGAGGGGGGGACGAAACGGTTACTCTCAAGTATGTATGTCCTACGCCCATGATGGCCTGGGTAGTCTGTACTTCTAAAGGCACTTCTCTGTGATATGGTAAATTTTGGAAGCTGATGACACTACTCTTATGGCACTATCTCTTATAGTACTGTCTTTTATGGAACTGCCTCTTATGGCACTGTCTCTTATAGCACTGCCTATTAGCGAACTATATCTTATGGTAATGGCTCTTATCGTACTGTCCCTTATAGCACTGCCTATTATGGAACTATATCTTATGGCACTGTCCCTTATGGCACTGTCCCTTATGGCGAAACCTCGTCATCTCACTGTACATATTCATTACCTATCACGAATTTAGCGAAAAAGTGTGTGTGAAATCGGTATATTGGTGCGTGCACAATGAGTAGGTGATCTACTGGTATTGAGCACAGCTGATGAAAATGAAAAACGTCAACTCTCTTTCGACGGGGTCATGTGAACAGGGGGGGGGGGGTTTCCCAAATAATGGTGTTTGAAATTGTGGAGATACTGATTGTAATATTCCATAAAATCCTATTATAATCTAGTGAAATTTGTCTGCTCACAGGTGGTGATTTCGACTTCAAGAGAATACTAAATAAGCTATGGGATGAAGAGCGATCTTCTGTACCAATTACATTTTACACAAACGTCAAATATTCCCTTTCTTCCCTCAAAGCCATATATATCATTTGCAAAGGAATTCTTTGTGATTTGACAATGCAAAAATTCATTAATGGTATGTGCTTATGAAAAGTTTAACCATTAAACTACGCAACTGTTCGAAAGTATAACAAAACTAGTGCAACATAATAGTGTGTAAAATCTTCATGCCAAAATATACAGAACATACCCTTCCTCCAATATACTCTTTGGCACTAGGTGTTTGAGGCTGAAGCCTAATCTGCCAGGTATTTTAGTAAACAGTTTCTGTTGTCTGGAGTGTGCATGTGGCTGGATACATCCTCGAATCTGAAAAATTTTAAATTTATACTGCACCATGCATTTGAAAATAAATACATGTTGAAAGTAGTCCGGGACCTACATGAAAAGAAGACTCACCTTACTTGAATGTCAGATGTACATACTATCGGACATGAGCTAGTATTGACTGTGTAACATGGGAGAAATCCCACTAAAAGTCTTACCAAAAATATCATAAAAAAAACTGGCTGTCTGAGACAAATATAATGCTGAGTATTTAGCACACAACACGATACTAGTAAATGGTTTATGTACTTTTACCAATAACTGGGATGAGACTCCATAGTTAACATGTTATATGTCTTAATGAAATATTGCAAGAACTGCAATATTCAGGCTTGCCATTTCAAAAAGCCTACGTGGCTCGAGCAATAATCCTATGTGGACTGTATATTTATACTTCCACAAGTCTGGTGTTACAGATCTCAAAAAACAGTACAGTACGGACGCATTATTATAACAATAGGCTGGGATAACCATATTATCTGAGTTATTAATAGTCCTTCACAAAGCTAGCCAGTGCTTGACACGATAAACAGATTAGCCTTAGTTACAAACAAACCTCAATAAAAACACTGATAAGTGATACCACAGAAAATGACGAGCTGAATAAAAATGCACAGAAAAAACCTATACCTCCGATGATATAGCTCTTATATACCTGGCTCTTATATTTCTTGGCTGTTATACAGAGCAAAGTGATTCTTTGATTCTGATAAACTGTATATGTTATATTCTACTCTAATTTTGCCATACTTAATTATTGCTGTGAAGTTTGGGGTAACTATTATTCACAACTAAAATGTCTTGGAAGTATTACACAAACGTCCTATTAGAATAATTGGTAGCTTATATTGTAAGCATAAAGAACCACTTTATATCGAATATAAAATGTATATGATATTGTTAAATTAAAAACATTGTGCGTTGTATATAAAGCATTAAATCTGGCCATCACAGTGTCAAAAATATTTCATCTATTTCAAAATATCTTAACTCAACCCTCTGCCAAATGCTAGTTCACGCTTTTGTCAACAACTGCAATTCCCTTCTGACTAACTTTCCTGCCTGTGACATTCAACGACTCCTGAAGCTTCAAAACAGTGCAGCTCGACTTCTCACTCACACTCAGCATGTTACTTCCGCCGTGATCTCCCTTGATTGGCTTTCTGTGGAACAGCGCATGCAGTGTAAAACACTTCTTCTTACCTACAAATGTCTTAATCTCACTGCATCAAAGTATCTCAGCAATCTCACGGTCATCCATCAGTCCACCAGAAACACAGGGCAGTCGAAAACAGTTAATCTCATTGTCCCAAGATCTAAGCAAGTACACTTCAGCGATCGTACTTTTACCTTCATCTCCGCTCTACTCTTTAATGCTCCCCTTCTTGACATCAAAACATCTGCTTTCCACATCTTCAACTCCAAACTCAAAACTGTCCTCTTCACTTGTGCTTACACATAGACTTATTGCATAGTTCATTAGTTTTTCGTAGTTCACACTGGGTTACATATGGACATTTAATTCTTCATAATTCAAAGTAGTCGTCACCTTAAGTATGTGTATCTTGTACAAGTTTATACAACTGTAAAACCACCAATAGGCATTGCAGTACTCCCCGAATTGCACATAGCTTCATTAGTTTATGTTTATAGCTAGTAACATTGTAAAGTGTCGTCGACATCAGTACTGACTAAGGGTAATTCGGCACTCTAAAGTCGCTTTATTATTATTATTACAAGCTAGTTAACTGAAGATATTTTTTATTTCCGCAATACACCTGTCACGTAACATATATTGAATATGCTATGCGATAAACGACATCATGCCGATCGGGTAAAGCTATTGAACTCACCTCCCGCCAATACAACTTATGGAGCAAATCATTTTTCCTTTTCAACATTTTCACTTAGTCGCAGATTTTATCAGCGCCATTGGACGAATACATCGCCATTTTGGGCAGGTGCGTTCGTAAATTTACTCCACCAACGCGCCACAGGTCTGTCGGCGACTTGGCGCCACTTATGAGGAATAAATATCATATAAATGTATTCACGGATCTCTAGTGAGGTAGTGTGACAAAAATCGCAGACAAAGTTTTGGGAGAGGCGGCAGTGAGCCGACACGGTATTCTATCCAGAGACTTGGTACAGGAAAATACACGAAAAGAACACAGCAAAAAGAAGTCAGCTAAGAAAATCTAAATGTAGAAACTTGAAAGTTTAGAAATTAACAAAAAAACATTTTATTTTGTGCTTCATCTAACCTGTATGTAGTAAGCAACACAATATTTTGCAATCGTCTTATCAGTAAAGATTTTCGAAAATTATCACGAGATATCACTGAACAATAGTAACATGTATCTGCTGTATATTATATCATCTAAAAGCTTCTAACTCGCGAACTTTGGCGTCGCTCTGCTATATTTTCAGTCAAAAAATATGAGTGCTGCCCAACCTAATCAGTTTTTTTTGTGCAATAACCGCACAAACCGATCCGAGAGTAGAAACACCTATGCAATCGCAATTTTTGGACATAAATCAATATTTCATTTTTTATGCAAAAACGCACAAACCCATCCTGTACTTGAAAAATGTTAAAAATGACGAATCTTTGACATTGATCAGTGGTGATATCGTGACTTTTGATAGCCACATGCCGACTACGGCTTTTAATCTACGTATCCGTGCTCTCTGTTACGCGTTGCCGATCATTTTTATTACAACCACCCGCCTATCTTTTACAATAAGTACGTAAGAACGCGTAACTAAGCGCCTCCGCAAGACGCCTGTTTATCTAGTCTCGGTATCGTTTAATCGGATTGTGTGCCCAATTGCGTTCGTCAATGAAAAATTCAAGATGCAATAAATATTGTACGGGACTGAAATGAATGGTTTTTGGAAACGCCATGATATCTTTTACGGTTGTAAATGAATTTTTTCATATTCCCGGTGTTTAATCACTAAGTATATTTTAAAATTCAACGACCCGTGTATTTATTCTTTTACGTATCTCATTAACTGAGGTCATTTTGATTTTGTCACTGAATCGGTTAGTGTTACGATTGTTTTTGTTGATAGTACCAAACTGGGCGCAGTGAACTTATTCAATTTATTCTAACGCCCAAGATAGTTTGCGGGAGAACTTGACTCTTAGTAAGTATCAGTCAGCGGTCGGCACAAACGAAACGATGGCCTTGACAGAAAATATGAGCATCACATTTTAATTAAAAGATCGAATACCAAAAAAGTTCAGAACCATTAGAGCATTATTTTATTGAATAACGTATAAATTTATACAGAAGAGATCAGGTGATCTTCATAGTGTTTATGCGAAAGCTTGCGATCTATAAACCAGCTAGTCTATATGAAAGGTGTTGCCCTTTATCTTTTAAATTACTATTTATTAGACTAACACGGCTACCCAGCCCTATACTTACAAAATGAATGAAGTGATCAAAACAGCACTGTACAAGGTTGATTGAAAAGGTATCAAATGGAATATAAAAAGTTCGGTGCAGTCGACTAGTGAGATCTGGTTAAGGATTAAGCTTAGGGTTATCGATGACGTATCTGCTATTGCGGGTGTCATGGTTGTATATCATGAGCGGACCACACTAGTTCACCGCGTCCAAAATTCAAAAACAGCTATTATAAATCTTCTTAGTGGCTACTTCCCATAAGAACTGTTGTTTGACTTTCAGTATACACTTCTCGATGAGTGATCTTTGTGGGCATCGGCTTAAAACTCTTGCTCACTTTGTCTTAATTGTTTATTTATCTTTGCAAATCATTTAGTCATTATTTTTGTATTTATTGATTCACAAGTGAGCATATTGATTGCCTTTTGTATGTTTTGTCCTTTGTTAATGATATGTTTTGGTTGGGTTGATTTTTGGAAAGGGAGCATTTTGATAAAGCACTCGATATAGGTCATTATGGAGATGGGTTTTTATTGCTTTAACTATCATGACTGTAAATATTTTAGTTTTAGTTCACAAAGGCGAATGCTTTATTCTATTAGAAGTTATCCAATCCATCGTTCGATCATATAAGATATTCAAATCAAATAGTGTCGGTCTATCCAATATTTACAAATTCTGGAAAAAAATCATTGTGGCATTTGACACACTTTGAGTTGGCTCCGTTTAGATTTATACAGGGTATTGTCATTCTTCAGTTTACTCTTTCATTTTATTTTTTTTTTTCATTTTTCTCATTGTGTTTGTTTTTTGTGTATGTATTTCTTGTGTTTTTTTATTGTCTTGTCGTTTTTTATTTCTCATTTGAATATTCAGGTAAGTACCTCGAGGTCTCTTCAACGTATCTTTTAACGAACACTTGTTTGTAAACCTTTTTTATTGGCATAAGTTGTCCAAGGAATGGTCTTATACAGATTTATTTGGAGTATTGTCATATTATAGCTCAAACTTAATGACTTATGTATTGTGTGGTCACAATGCAGTTCTATTTGTATGTATATTGAATTGCTTATGACACACTTAAATGACTATTAGATAATTATGTCTAATGAATTTTTTGTAAGATTACCATATATGGTTGACATTTTTTCCAGATAGGTAGTTCTTCAGTTACAGTAGTCGATGAGAATGGCATCCACCCTGACAAGTTACAACAGTTTTGCTTCTGCAGCCATTCATAGCCCCAGTACAGAAAACAATGAAAATGTTAGCCACTATATTACTCTGAGATTTAATTATTCACACTGCTCATAAATCATTGTCTGATTTTTAGCTCATCTGAGCTTATGCTCGGTGATCTGAGTTCGTCCGTCCGTTCCGTCCATCCGATCTTAAAAAATCTTCTCAAGAACCACTTATCGCAGAGGTCTGCCATTTGGCAGATATAGTCCTAGGGATGATTTCTTCTAGATTTGTTCATGGTATCGTCATCGCGGCTAGGGGAAGTAACTTCTGCCGATGTTCGGATTTTTTTCTTAAAAGATCTTTTTAAGAACCGCTTATCGGAGAGGTCTGTTAGTTGGCAGCTATTGTCTTTGGGTTGGTCTCTTCTAGATTTGTTCAAGGTATCGTCATCGCAGCTAGGAGAAGTAACTTGTGCCGATGTTTGCATTTTTTCTTCAATCTTCTCAAGAACCGCTTATGGCAGAAGTCTGCTATTTGGCAAATATTGTCTTTGGGTTGGTCGCTTAGATTTGTTTATGGTATTGTCATCACAGCTAGGGTAGTTACTTCTACCGATGTTCGTATTTTTTCTAAACAAATCGACTCAATAACCATTTATTGCAGGTGTCTGCTATTTTGCGGATGTTGTCCTCCGGTCAGTATCTTTTAGATTTGTTTAGCATTTCGTCATTTGAGCAAAGGGGCTAATTTCTATCGAATTTTCAATTTGAAAATCCTTATCTCCCTGTCAGCTTAGTGCGAAGGTCTGCCATTTGTCAGATATTTAGATTTGTTAAGGGCATCTCTGTTTTGGCAGTTACATGTGATTTCAGCCTAGGTTTTTTCTCCACAGATGTGTATTTTCTTGTTTTCCTGTCATAATGGGTATCTTTGGCCTCTTGCCCTGTTTCAATATCATAAAGGGTACTGTCGGGTCTCTTTGGCCCCTTACCCTGTTTCAGTATCATAAAGGGTACTGTCGGGTCTCTTTGGCCTCTTGTTTTGTTTAAGTGATCTAATGGGTATTGTCGGGTCTCTCTGGCCTTTTGTCTTGTTTCAATATTGTAATGGGTATTGTCAAGTCTCTTTGGCCTCCTGTTTTTGATGTCAAGCAGTCTCCTTGTCTTCTCGTTCTAATATCATAATGGCCTCCTTGGCCTCTTGTTCTGTCTTTTTCTCTTTTTTTCTCATTTTTTCTCATTTTTTCTCTCTTTTCTTTTTTTTCAGGTGAGTGTCCTGAGGCCTCTTGGGCTACTTGTTATTTTTGGGGAGCCATGTTAGGATCATTGAACAAAATATATATCTGGGGAACGATGGTAATAACAGGGTTTAAACTGTATTTCAAGGAGCCATGCTAGTATCAGTGTTCAAATTATATATCTGGGGAACCATGGTAATAACAGGGTTTATACTGTATTTTGGCGAGCCATGCTAGTATCAGTGTTCGAATGGTATATCTGGGGAACGATGGTAATAACAGGGTTTATACTGTATTTTGGCGAGCCATGCTAGTATCAGTGTTCGAATTATATATCTGGGGAACCATGCTAGTATTGCTGTTCATATTATATTTTATTAATTTATTTATATTTTTATTAATTAAATGACTTTTAGGAACGAAAGGATTTATTTCAAATCAGGTGTTTAGTGAATTTATCCAATTTACCGAGTCTATTAGCATGTTTCAGCAAACTGCCCTGGAGTGTCGAGTGTGTAACAATGTGTACTCTACGGAGGGTGATCGTGTTCCCCGGCTGCTCCAGTGTGGCCACACTGTGTGTCACACCTGTTTAACGCAGCTCCCTGTCACTGGCACAGCTATACTCTGCCCATTCGACAGACAGGTGACGGTAATGATAAGCAATCTATTAATGCACTTCAGGAAAAATGAGTACAGTATATTTTAGTTACTAAATCACATATTAGATACTGTCTGATCATTATCAAATTAATACAATTGTGTTGATGTTTCATTTTCCACCATTGCAGCATTCAGTTAAGACATCACTTCTGAAATTATTGATGATAGCATGAGAGATGGAGTATCAATGTAAAAGTAACCATGTATTGGGTTTATGAAAAGCCATAATACTAATAAATTAGTTTGTTAACTTGAACACAAGATGTAAAATCAAAGACTCTAAGATCCTTTGTTATAGTTGATAAAACATTTAATTAGAAAAATTATTGTGGTTATGCTACACATGAACAAAAACTTAAAACTAATGACAGTTAACGTGCGTATGTTTGGCGCATTTTCTGATGATAGTGACGCAATACGAGGGGGTGCTGAAAAGTTCCTGGCTTAAAGGGTATCGCGAAAGGGTAGAGCTGTTACTTTTATATGGGCGGTAGGACAACTGTTTAGGAGAAAATAGGCAAAAAAGCATGATGGTATGGAATATATCTTTCTTAACCCTCGTCAGGATAGCCAACTTATGCAACAACAACAGAGGAGAAAGCCGACGCTGGGCACGTCATGATTGTCGAAGACCTGATTTCAGCTAACGCCATAGCTGAGACTCCAGGGATATCCAGCGAAAGAGTTGGCCACTTCATCCACAAGATTCTTGACGCGAAAGCTTTCCGCAAAATGGGTGCCGAAATGCCTGAACGGAGATCAGAGTTACGACATCAAAGGCAATTTTAGACCGGTTTACAGCGCTGATGCTATTTTTATGGCTCGTTTAGTTGCCATGGATGAAACTTGGCTTGATCACTATGATCGAAGCAGCAGTCTATGTGGTGGCAACACAGCGGTTTACCACGTCCCAAGAAGTTTCGGACCCAGAAGTCAGCTGGAAAGATATGGACTCCAGTGTTCTGGGACAAAGATGGAGTACTTCTCATAAAATACCTCCCACAGGGTTGTACCATCAATACAGAATGCTACATGTCTCTGTTCGGTGTTTCTACTTGTTTTCTTTGCGAAGGCAGTAACCCGTCTCATTCTCTTCTCAAAACAAAAAATACCCGACTTTAGCTTCAAATTGGTAGACCACACGCCTTTCTCCCCGGATGTGGCCCCCTCAACAATCACCTCTTTCCACAAATTAAGAAACATCTGAAGAGAACGAAATTTCTCTGCGATTCGGAAGTGATCGCTGCTACAGAGGCCTAACCATCCGAGTTCTTTTTTCAGGGCTTGGAAACACTGAAGGACATTGTAATAAGTGTGTGAATCTGAGAGGGGAATATGTTGAATAAAATCATAATTAACTGATCCTCTTGTATTTTCTTTTATGCAAACCAGAAACTTTTCAACACCCCTCGTACTACATCCCAGTTGTAGGATGTCAGGAAACGCGTCAAAAATATGCGCATCTTCTGACCTGCACCGTGATGTTATCCGCCTCTACATACTAATCAACTTTTATAAATCTTTAAATTTAAAAGCTGCAAGATAATTAAATTCGTAAACTGATAAACTCAGACGGACTCGACAGGAAGAACCGTGTCAAATGCGGAACAAATCCCATAAAAATGGACGAGAGAATATTTTAATGCGTCGTAGTCACATTGCTTGCTCATACACTATTAACTTTTTTCAGCCATCCATGCTCACTGACTCTGGCGTGTGGAGCCTGAAAAAGAACTTCGCTTTGCTGGAATTGCAGGAGAAACTGTCAGGTCTACGGCATGCCCACAATCAAATGAATTCTCATATGGACATAGGCGACTTGGATAAGGAGTCAGAGGTATGGCTTGAATGTCACCTGTTTTTTTCAGCCTGTTTATTTTCTATAAGCAGCCTTTTTATATTACGTTTTACAATATAAAATTGTTTTTAAAACTGTATCCAATGTCACCTATTTTGGAACTAGGCAAATGTGCTGCCAGCAAAGGTAGCTGTTTAATAATTCAGTCAGTATGGAAGTCCAAGAATCACTATTGAGTGAATGTCAACCATAAGGAATATTGTGTATATGAGAAAAATGCCATAAATTCTCGCATCTTATAAGAATAATGAGAGTTCTGTGATAAATTAGCTAAAACTGCGATCATGCCAAGTGTCCACATTGAGTAGATTTAGAGACTCGTATTTTTGGGGGGTTTTTTTGTGATCATCTGTCAATGGTATTAGCTGCTCCAATATAATATGCTATTATATGGCTCATTTGAGGCTCGATAAAGGCTCAGATGCAGTTCAAATAAGGCTCAAATAAGGCTTGATTTTATGGCTCAAACAATGCCCTATATTGTTATTACAAGTAATAATGATGATTAATTATGCCATGTTAGTTAGTGAAGTGTGCTTGGTATATTCATTTCTGTTTTAAGGTTTTTTGTAACTGAATGTGCATCACTTATGACATGATGGCGTAATATCTAGAATTTTGCGATTTTTTTACTGTTATTAATAATGGAAAATATAGAGGGCGACATAAAATGTTTTACGTATTACACCAAACATTATAACCTCATTGATACACTAAAATAGCCACTTTAGTGCATGAGTATATCTGGTGTAATAAAGCATGCCTCCATATAAAACCCTATGTTATTACTTATTTCAGTCAATAAGGTCTTTCCTTACCATTTTCTTTGTCTATTGTACAATATAGCTAAGATGGTTACGCAAACCACATCCTTTTGTTATAGTTGACAGCCATTTCTGATAATAAAAGATCAAAAATCCAATTCAAGAGAATATTTGAAATGTAAAATCTTGTGTAGAATCCCGTAAGAGTTCTAAAGAGAATTTTGAAAAATCCTGTGCGATTCAAAGCTATCACATCGTCATTACCAGTACTCTTCTTTAGTAAATAACCACAATGTGAGGGCTACCCAGACTAGCATGGGCCAACTGGGTTCAATTGGAGCTTTAGCTTGAAAAATGCCACCTTTTGTGTATCTGGGAGAACATCAAACCCAAACCAGGGTTTCTTGGGACTGATTTTAGTGATCTGAAAATTTGATTACATGTAGAGTATGCTCCAGTCATACCTCCTGGGTGACTATATGTCTGTATTATATATGTACGACAAGAGAAGGCAATGACCTGCCCTGCTGATACGTATCTGGAATGACTACCATATCCATGTGCTTTACTGCATTATGTATTCAGTGTATCTCTTTTCGAACATTCGACTCTATTGTAGATGTCGATGACGAGATGTGATGAGGATGATCAGCATCTCGCTGTGGTTTACTGCATTATTCGACTCTATTGTAGATGTCGATGACGAGATGTGATGAGGATGATCAGCATCTCGCTGTGGTTTACTGCATTATT